>JAKUCM010010191.1:0-14369 GCA_023374145.1 Lepidium sativum
ACATATTCTACCAATAAAATAGACAAGGTCTACCAAATCAAGTATAAGGTTTACCACACATCACATAAAGTCTACTACACTCCTACAAACGGCTAAGACAAAGTCTACTACTTTGTCATTGATTCATAGTCGAGCTTACCACACATATACTCAAGCTACCAACATACTCTACCACAAACTTTGCGATCTCTACTAATCCATATGTAAGAAAGTCGAAACATTAAATAGTATAAGCGTTCTACCACAAAACTTGCAATGTCTACTACACCTTCAAACATAAAATGAGAGAGAAGCAAATAAAATTTATTCTATCAATCATAAGGTCAAAACCTTTGCTAAGTCCACCATATATTCTACCAATCAAATAGACAACATTACCAATCAAGCATAAGGTTTACCACACATCACATAAAGTGTACTAAACTCTACAAACTGCTAAGACAAAGTCTACTACTCTGTCATTGATTCATAGTAGAGCCTACCAACATAATCTACCACAACTTTTTTCAATGTCTACTAATCCTTATGTAACGAAGTCGAAACCATTAACAAGTATAAGCGTCTACCACAAAACTTGTAAAGTCTACTACACCTTCAAACAAAAAATGTGAGGGAAGCAAATAAAAATTAGTCTATCAATCATAAGGTCAAAACCTTTGCTAAGTCCACCACATATTCTACCAATAAAGAAAACAAGTCTATCAATCAAGTATAAGGTTTGCCACGCATCACATAAAGTCTACTAAACTCTACAAACGGCTAAGACGAAGTTTACTACTTTGTCATTGATTTATAGTAGAGCCTACCACACAGAACATCAAGCCTACCAACATACTCTACCACACTTTTTGCAATCTCTACTAATCCTTATGTAATGAAGTCGAAACCATTAACAAGTATAAGCATATACCACAAAACTTGCAATGTCTACTGCACCTTCAAACAGAAAATGAGAGGGAAGCAAATCAAATTTAGTATATTAACCATAAGGTCAAAACCTTTGCTAAGTCCACCACATATTCTACCAATAAAATAGACAAGTCTACCAAATCAAGTATAAGGTTTACCACACATCACATAAAGTCTACTACACTCTACAAACGGCTAAGACAAAGTCTACTACTTTGTCATTGATTCATAGTCGAGCTTACCACACATATACTCAAGCCTACCAACATACTCTACCACAATTTTGCGATCTCTACTAATCCATATGTAACAAAGTCGAAAACATTAAATAGTATAAGCGTCTACCACAAAACTTGCAATGTCTACTACACCTTCAAACATAAAATGAGAGAGAAGCAAATAAAATTTATTCTATCAATCATAAGGTCAAAACCTTTGCTAAGTCCACCATATATTCTACCAATCAAATAGACAACATTATCAATCAAGCATAAGGTTTACCACACATCACATAAAGTGTACTAAACTCTACAAACTGCTAAGACAAAGTCTACTACTCTGTCATTGATTCATAGTAGAGCCTACCACACAAAAAATCAAGCTTACCAACATACTCTACCACACTTTTTTAATGTCTACTAATCCTTATGTAACGAAGTCGAAACCATTAACAAGTATAAGCGTCTACCAGAAAACTTGCAAAGTCTACTACACCTTCAAACAGAAAATGAGAGACAAGCAAATCAAATTTTGTCTATCAATCATAAGGTCAAAACATTTGCTAAGTCCACCACATATTCTACCAATAAAATAAACAAGTCTATCCATCAAGTATAAGGTTAACCACACATCACATAAAGTCTACTAAACTCTACAAACGGGTAAGAAAAAGTCTACTACTTTGTCATTGATTCATAGTCGAGCCTACCACACAGAACATCAAGCCTACCAACATACTCTACCACACCTTTTTTCAATGTCTACTAATCCTTATGTAATGAAGTCGAAACCATTAACAAGTATAAGCGTCTACCACAAAACATGCAAAGTCTACTACACCTTCAAACAAAAAATGTGAGGGAAGCAAATCAAATTTAGTCTATCAATCATAAGGTCAAAACCTTTGCTAAGTCCACCACATATTCTACCAGTAAAGTAAACAAGTCTATCAATCAAGTATAAGGTTTACCACGCATCACATAAAGTCTACTAAACTCTACAAACGGCTAAGACGAAGTTTACTATTTTGTCATTGATTTATAGTAGACCCTACCACACAGAACATCAAGCCTACCAACATACTCTACCACACTTTTTGCAATCTCTACTAATCCTTATGTAACCATTAACAAGTATAAGCGTATACCACAAAACTTGCAATGTCTACTGCACCTTCAAACATAAAATGAGAGAGAAGCAAATCAAATTTAGTCTATCAATCATAAGATCAAAACCTTTGCTAAGTCCACCACATATTCTACCAATAAAATAGACAAGTCTATCAATCAAGTATAAGGTTTACCACACATCACATAAAGTCTACTAAACTCTACAAACATCTAAGACAATGTTTACTACTTTGTCATTCCTTTATAGTAGAGCCTACCACACAGAAAATCAAGCCTACCAATATACTCTACCACACTTTTTTTAATGTCTACTAATCCTTATGTAACGAAGTTGAAACCATTAACAAGTATAAGCGTCTACCACAAAACTTGCAAAGTCTACTACACCTTCAAACAGAAAATGAGAGACAAGCAAATCAAATTTTGTCTATCAATCATAAGGTCAAAACCTTTGCTAAGTCCACCACATATTCTACCAATAAAATAGACAAGTCTATCAATCAAGTATAAGGTTTACCACACATCACATAAAGTCTACTAAACTCTACAAACGGCTAAGACAAAGTCTACTACTTTGTCATTGATTCATACTCGAGCCTACCACACATAAAATCAAGCCAACCAACATAATCTACCACACCTTTTTTTAATGTCTACTAATCCTTATGTAACGAAGTCGAAACCATTAACAAGTATAAGCGTCTACCACAAAACTTGCAAAGTCTACTACACCTTTAAACAAAAAATGTGAGGGAAGCAAATAAAAATTAGTCTATCAATCATAAGGTCAAAACCTTTGCTAACTCCACCACATATTCTACCAATAAAATAAACAAGTCTATCAATCAAGTATAAGGTTTACCACACATCACATAAAGTCTACTAAAGTTAACAAAAGCCTAAGACAAAGTTTACTACTTTTTCATTGATTCATAGTCGAGCTTACCACACATATACTCAAGCCTACCAACATACTCTACCACACTTTTGCGATCTCTACTAATCCATATGTAACAAAGTCGAAACCATTAAATAGTATAAGCGTCTACCACAAAACTTGCAATGTCTACTACACCTTCAAACATAAAATGAGAGAGAAGCAAATAAAATTTATTCTATCAATCATAAGGTCAAAACCTTTGCTAAGTCCACCACATATTCTACCAATAAAAAAAACAAGTCTATCAATCAAGTATAAGGTTTGCCACGCATCACATAAAGTCTACTAAACTCTACAAACGGCTAAGACGAAGTTTACTACTTTTTCATTGATTTATAGTAGAGCCTACCACACAGAACATCAAGCCTACCAACATACTCTACCACACTTTTTGCAATCTCTACTAATCCTTATGTAATGAAGTCGAAACCATTAACAAGTATAAGCATATACCACAAAACTTGCAATGTCTAGTGCACCTTCAAACAGAAAATGAGAGGGAAGCAAATCAAATTTAGTATATTAACCATAAGGTCAAAACCTTTGCTAAGTCCACCACATATTCTACCAATAAAATATACAAGTCTACCAAATCAAGTATAAGGTTTACCACACATCACATAAAGTCTACTACACTCTACAAACGGCTAAGACAAAGTCTACTACTTTGTCATTGATTCATAGTCGAGCTTACCACACATATACTCAAGCCTACCAACATACTCTACCACACTTTTGCGATCTCTACTAATCCATATGTAACAAAGTCGAAACCATTAAATAGTATAAGCGTCTACCACAAAACTTGCAATGTCTACTACACCTTCAAACATAAAATGAGAGAGAAGCAAATAAAATTTATTCTATCAATCATAAGGTCAAAACCTTTGCTAAGTCCACCATATATTCTACCAATCAAATAGACAACATTATCAATCAAGCATAAGGTTTACCACACATCACATAAAGTGTACTAAACTCTACAAACTGCTAAGACAAAGTCTACTACTCTGTCATTGATTCATAGTAGAGCCTACCACACAAAAAATCAAGCTTACCAACATACTCTACCACACTTTTTTAATGTCTACTAATCCTTATGTAACGAAGTCGAAACCATTAACAAGTATAAGCGTCTACCAGAAAACTTGCAAAGTCTACTACACCTTCAAACAGAAAATGAGAGACAAGCAAATCAAATTTTGTCTATCAATCATAAGGTCAAAACCTTTGCTAAGTCCACCACATATTCTACCAATAAAATAAACAAGTCTATCCATCAAGTATAAGGTTAACCACACATCACATAAAGTCTACTAAACTCTACAAACGGGTAAGAAAAAGTCTACTACTTTGTCATTGATTCATAGTCGAGCCTACCACACAGAACATCAAGCCTACCAACATACTCTACCACACCTTTTTTCAATGTCTACTAATCCTTATGTAATGAAGTCGAAACCATTAACAAGTATAAGCGTCTACCACAAAACATGCAAAGTCTACTACACCTTCAAACAAAAAATGTGAGGGAAGCAAATCAAATTTAGTCTATCAATCATAAGGTCAAAACCTTTGCTAAGTCCACCACATATTCTACCAGTAAAGTAAACAAGTCTATCAATCAAGTATAAGGTTTACCACGCATCACATAAAGTCTACTAAACTCTACAAACGGCTAAGACGAAGTTTACTACTTTGTCATTGATTTATAGTAGAGCCTACCACACAGAACATCAAGCCTACCAACATACTCTACCACACTTTTTGCAATCTCTACTAATCCTTATGTAATGAAGTCGAAACCATTAACAAGTATAAGCGTATACCACAAAACTTGCAATGTCTACTGCACCTTCAAACATAAAATGAGAGAGAAGCAAATCAAATTTAGTCTATCAATCATAAGATCAAAACCTTTGCTAAGTCCACCACATATTCTACCAATAAAATAGACAAGTCTATCAATCAAGTATAAGGTTTACCACACATCACATAAAGTCTACTAAACTCTACAAACATCTAAGACAATGTTTACTACTTTGTCATTCCTTTATAGTAGAGCCTACCACACAGAAAATCAAGCCTACCAATATACTCTACCACACTTTTTTTGATGTCTACTAATCCTTATGTAACGAAGTTGAAACCATTAACAAGTATAAGCGTCTACCACAAAACTTGCAAAGTCTACTACACCTTCAAACAGAAAATGAGAGACAAGCAAATCAAATTTTGTCTATCAATCATAAGGTCAAAACCTTTGCTAAGTCCACCACATATTCTACCAATAAAATAGACAAGTCTATCAATCAAGTATAAGGTTTACCACACATCACATAAAGTCTACTAAACTCTACAAACGGCTAAGACAAAGTCTACTACTTTGTCATTGATTCATACTCGAGCCTACCACACATAAAATCAAGCCAACCAACATAATCTACCACACCTTTTTTTAATGTCTACTAATCCTTATGTAACGAAGTCGAAACCATTAACAAGTATAAGCGTCTACCACAAAACTTGCAAAGTCTACTACACCTTCAAACAAAAAATGTGAGGGAAGCAAATAAAAATTAGTCTATCAATCATAAGGTCAAAACCTTTGCTAACTCCACCACATATTCTACCAATAAAATAAACAAGTCTATCAATCAAGTATAAGGTTTACCACACATCACATAAAGTCTACTAAAGTTAACAAAAGGCTAAGACAAAGTTTACTACTTTTTCATTGATTCATAGTCGAGCTTACCACACATATACTCAAGCCTACCAACATACTCTACCACACTTTTGCGATCTCTACTAATCCATATGTAACAAAGTCGAAACCATTAAATAGTATAAGCGTCTACCACAAAACTTGCAATGTCTACTACACCTTCAAACATAAAATGAGAGAGAAGCAAATAAAATTTATTCTATCAATCATAAGGTCAAAACCTTTGCTAAGTCCACCACATATTCTACCAATAAAAAAAACAAGTCTATCAATCAAGTATAAGGTTTGCCACGCATCACATAAAGTCTACTAAACTCTACAAACGGCTAAGACGAAGTTTACTACTTTTTCAATGATTTATAGTAGAGCCTACCACACAGAACATCAAGCCTACCAACATACTCTACCACACTTTTTGCAATCTCTACTAATCCTTATTTAATGAAGTCGAAACCATTAACAAGTATAAGCATATACCACAAAACTTGAAATGTCTACTGCACCTTCAAACAGAAAATGAGAGGGAAGCAAATCAAATTTAGTATATTAACCATAAGGTCAAAACCTTTGCTAAGTCCACCACATATTCTACCAATAAAATAGACAAGTCTACCAAATCAAGTATAAGGTTTACCACACATCACATAAAGTCTACTACACTCTACAAACGGCTAAGACAAAGTCTACTACTTTGTCATTGATTCATAGTCGAGCTTACCACACATATACTCAAGCCTACCAACATACTCTACCACAATTTTGCGATCTCTACTAATCCATATGTAACAAAGTCGAAAACATTAAATAGTATAAGCGTCTACCACAAAACTTGCAATGTCTACTACACCTTCAAACATAAAATGAGAGAGAAGCAAATAAAATTTATTCTATCAATCATAAGGTCAAAACCTTTGCTAAGTCCACCATATATTCTACCAATCAAATAGACAACATTACCAATCAAGCATAAGGTTTACCACACATCACATAAAGTGTACTAAACTCTACAAACTGCTAAGACAAAGTCTACTACTCTGTCATTGATTCATAGTAGAGCCTACCACACAAAAAATCAAGCTTACCAACATACTCTACCACACTTTTTTAATGTCTACTAATCCTTATGTAACGAAGTCGAAACCATTAACAAGTATAAGCGTCTACCAGAAAACTTGCAAAGTCTACTACACCTTCAAACAGAAAATGAGAGACAAGCAAATCAAATTTTGTCTATCAATCATAAGGTCAAAACCTTTGCTAAGTCCACCACATATTCTACCAATAAAATAAACAAGTCTATCCATCAAGTATAAGGTTAACCACACATCACATAAAGTCTACTAAACTCTACAAACGGGTAAGAAAAAGTCTACTACTTTGTCATTGATTCATAGTCGAGCCTACCACACAGAACATCAAGCCTACCAACATACTCTACCACACCTTTTTTCAATGTCTACTAATCCTTATGTAATGAAGTCGAAACCATTAACAAGTATAAGCGTCTACCACAAAACATGCAAAGTCTACTACACCTTCAAACAAAAAATGTGAGGGAAGCAAATCAAATTTAGTCTATCAATCATAAGGTCAAAACCTTTGCTAAGTCCACCACATATTCTACCAGTAAAGTAAACAAGTCTATCAATCAAGTATAAGGTTTACCACGCATCACATAAAGTCTACTAAACTCTACAAACGGCTAAGACGAAGTTTACTACTTTGTCATTGATTTATAGTAGAGCCTACCACACAGAACATCAAGCCTACCAACATACTCTACCACACTTTTTGCAATCTCTACTAATCCTTATGTAATGAAGTCGAAACCATTAACAAGTATAAGCGTATACCACAAAACTTGCAATGTCTACTGCACCTTCAAACATAAAATGAGAGAGAAGCAAATCAAATTTAGTCTATCAATCATAAGATCAAAACCTTTGCTAAGTCCACCACATATTCTACCAATAAAATAGACAAGTCTATCAATCAAGTATAAGGTTTACCACACATCACATAAAGTCTACTAAACTCTACAAACATCTAAGACAATGTTTACTACTTTGTCATTCCTTTATAGTAGAGCCTACCACACAGAAAATCAAGCCTACCAATATACTCTACCACACTTTTTTTAATGTCTACTAATCCTTATGTAACGAAGTTGAAACCATTAACAAGTATAAGCGTCTACCACAAAACTTGCAAAGTCTACTACACCTTCAAACAGAAAATGAGAGACAAGCAAATCAAATTTTGTCTATCAATCATAAGGTCAAAACCTTTGCTAAGTCCACCACATATTCTACCAATAAAATAGACAAGTCTATCAATCAAGTATAAGGTTTACCACACATCACATAAAGTCTACTAAACTCTACAATTGGCTAAGACAAAGTCTACTACTTTGTCATTGATTCATACTCGAGCCTACCACACATAAAATCAAGCCAACCAACATAATCTACCACACCTTTTTTTAATGTCTACTAATCCTTATGTAACGAAGTCGAAACCATTAACAAGTATAAGCGTCTACCACAAAACTTGCAAAGTCTACTACACCTTCAAACAAAAAATGTGAGGGAAGCAAATAAAAATTAGTCTATCAATCATAAGGTCAAAACCTTTGCTAACTCCACCACATATTCTACCAATAAAATAAACAAGTCTATCAATCAAGTATAAGGTTTACCACACATCACATAAAGTCTACTAAAGTTAACAAAAGGCTAAGACAAAGTTTACTACTTTTTCATTGATTCATAGTCGAGCTTACCACACATATACTCAAGCCTACCAACATACTCTACCACACTTTTGCAATCTCTACTAATCCATATGTAACAAAGTCGAAACCATTAAATAGTATAAGCGTCTACCACAAAACTTGCAATGTCTACTACACCTTCAAACATAAAATGAGAGAGAAGCAAATAAAATTTATTCTATCAATCATAAGGTCAAAACCTTTGCTAAGTCCACCACATATTCTACCAATAAAAAAAACAAGTCTATCAATCAAGTATAAGGTTTGCCACGCATCACATAAAGTCTACTAAACTCTACAAACGGCTAAGACGAAGTTTACTACTTTTTCATTGATTTATAGTAGAGCCTACCACACAGAACATCAAGCCTACCAACATACTCTACCATACTTTTTGCAATCTCTACTAAACCTTATGTAATGAAGTCGAAACCATTAACAAGTATAAGCATATACCACAAAACTTGCAATGTCTACTGCACCTTCAAACAGAAAATGAGAGGGAAGCAAATCAAATTTAGTATATTAACCATAAGGTCAAAACCTTTGCTAAGTCCACCACATATTCTACCAATAAAATAGACAAGTCTACCAAATCAAGTATAAGGTTTACCACACATCACATAAAGTCTACTACACTCTACAAACGGCTAAGACAAAGTCTACTACTTTGTCATTGATTCATAGTCGAGCTTACCACACATATACTCAAGCCTACCAACATACTCTACCACAATTTTGCGATCTCTACTAATCCATATGTAACAAAGTCGAAAACATTAAATAGTATAAGCGTCTACCACAAAACTTGCAATGTCTACTACACCTTCAAACATAAAATGAGAGAGAAGCAAATAAAATTTATTCTATCAATCATAAGGTCAAAACCTTTGCTAAGTCCACCATATATTCTACCAATCAAATAGACAACATTATCAATCAAGCATAAGGTTTACCACACATCACATAAAGTGTACTAAACTCTACAAACGGCTAAGACAAAGTCTACTACTTTGTCATTGATTCATAGTAGAGCCTACCACACAAAAAATCAAGCCTACCAACATACTCTACCACACTTTTTTAATGTCTACTAATCCTTATGTAACGAAGTCGAAACCATTAACAAGTATAAGCGCTTCCAGAAAACTTGCAAAGTCTACTACACCTTCAAACAGAAAATGAGAGACAAGCAAATCAAATTTTGTCTATCAAATCATAAGGTCAAAACCTTTGCTAAGTCCACCACATATTCTACCAATAAAATAAACAAGTCTATCCATCAAGTATAAGGTTAACCACACATCACATAAAGTCTACTAAACTCTACAAACGGGTAAGACAATGTTTACTACTTTGTCATTGATTCATAGTCGAGCCTACCACACAGAACATCAAGCCTACCAACATACTCTACCACACCTTTTTCAATGTCTACTAATCCTTATGTAACGAAGTTGAAACCATTAACAAGTATAAGCGTCTACCACAAAACTTGCAAAGTCTACTACACCTTCAAACAGAAAATGAGAGACAAGCAAATCAAATTTTGTCTATCAATCATAAGGTCAAAACCTTTGCTAAGTCCACCACATATTCTACCAATAAAATAGACAAGTCTATCAATCAAGTATAAGGTTTACCACACATCACATAAAGTCTACTAAACTCTACAATTGGCTAAGACAAAGTCTACTACTTTGTCATTGATTCATACTCGAGCCTACCACACATAAAATCAAGCCAACCAACATAATCTACCACACCTTTTTTTAATGTCTACTAATCCTTATGTAACGAAGTCGAAACCATTAACAAGTATAAGCGTCTACCACAAAACTTGCAAAGTCTACTACACCTTCAAACAAAAAATGTGAGGGAAGCAAATAAAAATTAGTCTATCAATCATAAGGTCAAAACCTTTGCTAACTCCACCACATATTCTACCAATAAAATAAACAAGTCTATCAATCAAGTATAAGGTTTACCACACATCACATAAAGTCTACTAAAGTTAACAAAAGGCTAAGACAAAGTTTACTACTTTTTCATTGATTCATAGTCGAGCTTACCACACATATACTCAAGCCTACCAACATACTCTACCACACTTTTGCGATCTCTACTAATCCATATGTAACAAAGTCGAAACCATTAAATAGTATAAGCGTCTACCACAAAACTTGCAATGTCTACTACACCTTCAAACATAAAATGAGAGAGAAGCAAATAAAATTTATTCTATCAATCATAAGGTCAAAACCTTTGCTAAGTCCACCACATATTCTACCAATAAAAAAAACAAGTCTATCAATCAAGTATAAGGTTTGCCACGCATCACATAAAGTCTACTAAACTCTACAAACGGCTAAGACGAAGTTTACTACTTTTTTATTGATTTATAGTAGAGCCTACCACACAGAACATCAAGCCTACCAACATACTCTACCACACTTTTTGCAATCTCTACTCAACCTTATGTAATGAAGTCGAAACCATTAACAAGTATAAGCATATACCACAAAACTTGCAATGTCTACTGCACCTTCAAACAGAAAATGAGAGGGAAGCAAATCAAATTTAGTATATTAACCATAAGGTCAAAACCTTTGCTAAGTCCACCACATATTCTACCAATAAAATAGACAAGTCTACCAAATCAAGTATAAGGTTTACCACACATCACATAAAGTCTACTACACTCTACAAACGGCTAAGACAAAGTCTACTACTTTGTCATTGATTCATAGTCGAGCTTACCACACATATACTCAAGCCTACCAACATACTCTACCACAATTTTGCGATCTCTACTAATCCATATGTAACAAAGTCGAAAACATTAAATAGTATAAGCGTCTACCACAAAACTTGCAATGTCTACTACACCTTCAAACATAAAATGAGAGAGAAGCAAATAAAATTTATTCTATCAATCATAAGGTCAAAACCTTTGCTAAGTCCACCATATATTCTACCAATCAAATAGACAACATTATCAATCAAGCATAAGGTTTACCACACATCACATAAAGTGTACTAAACTCTACAAACTGCTAAGACAAAGTCTACTACTCTGTCATTGATTCATAGTAGAGCCTACCACACAAAAAATCAAGCCTACCAACATACTCTACCACACTTTTTTAATGTCTACTAATCCTTATGTAACGAAGTCGAAACCATTAACAAGTATAAGCGTCTACCAGAAAACTTGCAAAGTCTACTACACCTTCAAACAGAAAATGAGAGACAAGCAAATCAAATTTTGTCTATCAAATCATAAGGTCAAAACCTTTGCTAAGTCCACCACATATTCTACCAATAAAATAAACAAGTCTATCCATCAAGTATAAGGTTAACCACACATCACAGAAAGTCTACTAAACTCTACAAACGGGTAAGAAAAAGTCTACTACTTTGTCATTGATTCATAGTCGAGCCTACCACACAGAACATCAAGCCTACCAACATACTCTACCACACCTTTTTCAATGTCTACTAATCCTTATGTAATGAAGTCGAAACCATTAACAAGTATAAGCGTCTACAACAAAACATGCAAAGTCTACTACACCTTCAAACAAAAAATGTGAGGGAAGCAAATCAAATTTAGTCTATCAATCATAAGGTCAAAACCTTTGCTAAGTCCACCACATATTCTACCAGTAAAGTAAACAAGTCTATCAATCAAGTATAAGGTTTACCACGCATCACATAAAGTCTACTAAACTCTACAAACGGCTAAGACGAAGTTTACTACTTTGTCATTGATTTATAGTAGAGCCTACCACACAGAACATCAAGCCTACCAACACACTCTACCACACTTTTTGCAATCTCTACTAATCCTTATGTAATGAAGTCGAAACCATTAACAAGTATAAGCATATACCACAAAACTTGCAATGTCTACTGCACCTTCAAACATAAAATGAGAGAGAAGCAAATCAAATTTAGTATATCAATCATAAGATCAAAACCTTTGCTAAGTCCACCACATATTCTACCAATAAAATAGACAAGTCTATCAATCAAGTATAAGGTTTACCACACATCACATAAAGTCTACTAAACTCTACAAACATCTAAGACAATGTTTACTACTTTGTCATTCCTTTATAGTAGAGCCTACCACACAGAAAATCAAGCCTACCAATATACTCTACCACACTTTTTTTAATGTCTACTAATCCTTATGTAACGAAGTTGAAAACATTAACAAGTATAAGCGTCTACCACAAAACTTGCAAAGTCTACTACACCTTCAAACAGAAAATGAGAGACAAGCAAATCAAATTTTGTCTATCAATCATAAGGTCAAAACCTTTGCTAAGTCCACCACATATTCTACCAATAAAATAGACAAGTCTATCAATCAAGTATAAGGTTTACCACACATCACATAAAGTCTACTAAACTCTACAAACGGCTAAGACAAAGTCTACTACTTTGTCATTGATTCATACTCGAGCCTACCACACATAAAATCAAGCCAACCAACATAATCTACCACACCTTTTTTTAATGTCTACTAATCCTTATGTAACGAAGTCGAAACCATTAACAAGTATAAGCGTCTACCACAAAACTTGCAAAGTCTACTACACCTTCAAACAAAAAATGTGAGGGAAGCAAATAAAAATTAGTCTATCAATCATAAGGTCAAAACCTTTGCTAACTCCACCACATATTCTACCAATAAAATAAACAAGTCTATCAATCAAGTATAAGGTTTACCACACATCACATAAAGTCTACTAAAGTTAACAAAAGGCTAAGACAAAGTTTACTACTTTTTCATTGATTCATAGTCGAGCTTACCACACATATACTCAAGCCTACCAACATACTCTACCACACTTTTGCGATCTCTACTAATCCATATGTAACAAAGTCGAAACCATTAAATAGTATAAGCGTCTACCACAAAACTTGCAATGTCTACTACACCTTCAAACATAAAATGAGAGAGAAGCAAATAAAATTTATTCTATCAATCATAAGGTCAAAACCTTTGCTAAGTCCACCATATATTCTACCAATCATATAGACAACATTATCAATCAAGCATAAGGTTTACCACACATCACATAAAGTGTACTAAACTCTACAAACTGCTAAGACAAAGTCTACTACTCTGTCATTGATTCATAGTAGAGCCTACCACACAAAAAATCAAGCCTACCAACATACTCTACCACACTTTTTTAATGTCTACTAATCCTTATGTAACGAAGTCGAAACCATTAACAAGTATAAGCGTCTACCAGAAAACTTGCAAAGTCTACTACACCTTCAAACAGAAAATGAGAGACACGCAAATCAAATTTTGTCTATCAATCATAAGGTCAAAACCTTTGCTAAGTCCACCACATATTCTACCAATAAAATAGACAAGTCTATCCATCAAGTATAAGGTTAACCACACCTCACATAAAGTCTACTAAACTCTACAAACGGGTAAGAAAAAGTCTACTACTTTGTCATTGATTCATAGTCGAGCCTACCACACATAAAATCAAGCCTACCAACATACTCTACCACACCTTTTTTCAATGTCTACTAATCCTTATGTAATGAAGTCAAAACCATTAACAAGTATAAGCGTCTACCGCAAAACTTGCAAAGTCTACTACACCTTCAAACAGAAAATGAGAGACAAGCAAA
>JAKUCM010010192.1:0-16498 GCA_023374145.1 Lepidium sativum
AAGATTTTGTTATGTTGGGAGGTGATTAATTATCAGATTTGTTAACTTGACAAATACTGGTTTTTGGTTTCCGATTTATTTTCCCTCTAGAACTTAGTATTCTTTTTACACAAATTCTAAGACCAATGCTATTGCTTTTATAAATTATGATAGATTACCAATTTTGGTTTGAAGTAAACCAATAATTTAATCCAAAAAAATATGATCGTTAACCTTTTTTTATTAACAATTTGATAGACAAATTTCAATTTATAAACAATTTTAAAATTCCTAAAAATAATATGTAGAACAAAATTAATTTACACAATAGGAGTAGTTGTTCAAATCAACGCCTATAGAAGTCGTCGTTTACACAATCATAAGAAAGACAAAGTCAACGAGAATATAAGTGTCAACGCTTTCGTGTATACATGTCTCTCTTTCTCAATGATCTTTCTCTCTTTTAGGTCAACTCACTGAAGCAATTCTTCATTTCTGGTTGCTAGCTGAAGATTCAGAAATATGGCAGTAAGTCTTTCTCTTTTATGGTTTTAGTTTTCATTTTCTTTAAGCCTTTTGTTTAACAATTGTTTATTTTATTCTGTCTTCTATATCTGAGTTTTAATTACTCCGTGATAATTTTTGGTATTGATCTCAAAATATGTTTATAGTTTCTTACCAGATTCGGAATTCTGTAACATGTTTATGATTTAAGGTTTTCTTTTAAGGTTCTGAAATATCATGAGATCGCATTTTAAAAAGGATCTTATATTGTAAGACTTTGATTTACATTATATGTTTATGAACATCTCATTCAGTTTTCCGTTTTTGGTCGAAGAAGATCACACCAGCTAGGTTTGTAATTCTTAGAGAATGTATGTGATAATTGTATTTCTTTTGAAGTACATTTTGAGTGCGAGTTAGACTTTACTAATATGGTATCAGACTTTATTAAAATTATGTGTTCAGCCTTACAAAGTTCACTTTTCATACATCCAGATCTAAAACGTGACGGAAATGTGATAAAATATCTATACATAGGTTAAATTTGTGATTCCTCGATTTTATATGTATTTTTTTGACAATCTATTATATATACAATTTTACATATTGACGTTTAGAACTAATTAAAAAGATGGATTGGGTCTATAACCCTCAATCATACAAAGACTATGTGTTAGTATATTCATAATCACTTGAGATTTGTGATATTAAAGCATAGTCATGTCTCGTACTTACATCAATACAAGTCTATCTTTTCTAATACTCTTCTATTTGTTGTTAAAGAATCGTACACAAGTGCCCAAATTCGGAGATTGGGAAGAAGATTTTCAGTTAACGGTCGTATTTGAAAAAGCAGCTAGTAAGAACAAGAGCAAGAAAGATACCAACATGTACAACCCCACAGAGTATCCAGACTTGAATCGAAACACTGCACAAACTCGTAATTACAGGCCTCATGAACAACCACCAAACCATAATGTAAGACAAAGACATGAAAGGTTAAGTAGAAGAGAAGATACTGAATTCAGACAATTCACACCATCTCCTGCACACAATGAAAGAAACGTTAGAGTCAGACCTCCTCATTTATCAGAATCCTACAACAATCAATCATACGGAAATCGGTCAGAACTAAATAGACGGCAGCCACAGCCACAGAATCTTGGCCCGGCGCAATCTAGGCCGATTCCAAATCTTAGAAAAAGGGTATTTATATTTTCACCATATTTGTTACAAAAATATATCTCATGCAAACATAGTTATAATCGAGTGGTAGGGAAAAAAATTTAAGATAGCAATAGGATGTTACTAGGGTTCGAGGCTCTCTCCTCACTCTATATATGTAATATATAAAGTTCGAACCACCCGGTTTATCAATGTATATGTATGTCACAATCGTAAATCATTTCACCAAGTATAAGTTTTTTTTCATTGTCGACTAGGTAGCGACTGTTCCACCGTTTCCTGGTTCTGGTTCGAACGTTGAGAGTTACACCCTCATATTTGACCAAGTTAACGGAGAAAGGGAACCAGAAGAAAGGAAATCAATGAAACCTTTTGAAGGAACGACTCAGAGCAGCCCGACTCGACCCATCAACAATCAACATCATCAACCATTACCTTCGAGTCCCAAGGTAATGTATTCTTCTATTCATTTTTCTTATAAGGTTAGTACTAATTTGGGTAGATTATTACATTTGTCCCAAGTTTGACTACATCTAGAGACCATCGCGTTCTTTTGTTATTTGTTTTTCTACATTGCTACGATATTGTTAAAATAAATTAGTTATAAAGCAAAGCCATACATCAAAAGTAAAAATCACAAACATGGTTCTGAAATTTGTCGAATTTAAAGGCAAACTAATGTGTTATTATCTTTAAAGACCAAACGGTAAAAAAAATCTGTAGAGCTGTATAAGGAAAGAAAATAGAATGCGAGTAACATTTTTATGTTTCCATATTAGACTTCAATATCGAAAAAGACTTTTTTATATGTTATTTTACATGTTATTTGACTAGTACAATATTTATGAACTGTATACCTATTATATATATGATAAGTATGTAAAACCTAGCATGAAAGACTAAAACATAAAAAGAGATCAAAACATTTTCTAAGAAAATGGACACATATATATCATATTTAACTTAATGTACATTGTGATCAATCGTTATGTGCAGGGTTGTTGGTGTTTTGCTTGGAACAGATAGAGAAGCTATTGAAGATAACTTTCCTTCTCTTTCATAAATCATTTTTTTTCTATATGCTTCTTCATGATTTCTTCTTATGGACGTAAAGGAGTGGTTTTTGCCAAACATTTGTGTGTATTTTTTCATAAATGTGAGAGTTTTGTTGATATATGAACGACATTAAAATCGTTTTCTAACCCAACAGTAGTGGTTGCGTAGATGGATAACATTCTAGATTTCGGGTGCAAACATGCATATAACCTCGGGCTCGATTACCACTTGGAACATTTCTTTTAGGTTGTCTGCCTCTATACATGTGAGAAACCAACTAATCTGATATTGGATATCTTGATTTTTTTCAAGTATAAATGTGTAACATGATATGTATATGTCTGAATTACCCTCGATACCAAAAAAATATACTATACTAAATCAATTATAAAGTATCTTAAGAAACATGAGATAAAATATTCATTAGGTTTAGTATTATAGATACCAAGGCTTGTAAAGAGTTCAGAGGCAAGCCAAAGTAAGTTGAGACCGAAAAGGCAAAAATCCTTGTAATCTTTCTTATGATAAACCTCCTTTGTGATTCTACCTATTTATATGTGACTGAACCTAATTAAACATGGATCTTGCATTGGTCCAGACATGAAGTATGACTGCAGACATATAGTATGAAACATGGATTTTGCATTGGTCCAGACATTTCCAACATAAATGGTCATGGTGCTTGGTGTATTTTTAGTTTTGTATTGATATGAAATTGTTAAAAGACTACAATATGAACAAAATTGAGACAAAAAAGCAGATTATTTATTTCAAACTGTGGAAATTCAACAATTTATTGCGAGGTTAGTCCCAAGAATGTTGTTGAATTCCCACAATCGTTTTGAACTTAATTTGGGCTGTGGGAATTCAACAATATTCTTCGAATGTAAGTACTAGAATACAAACAAAAATCTCTTTGGCTCAACCAGATCATTAATTGTTAAATCCAACCACCTTAGAGGCTACAGAAGATCATTATCTAGCTGTTAGCACACGAATATCAACCAAACAAGGACATGCAATTCACTATTTTCCTGAGATTTGACACTTAACCAGTATCATGCAGTTGGTAGAAGAGAAATAACTAAGCTAATGTTCAACAAGAACAGTGCAACACCAATCACATTCTGTGACTAGATGATAACAAAATAACCACCACTTACACCAGCTTGGCCTATAAAAAACAACTACTAGGTCTCAGTATCATCACCAAGCAAAAAGAGAATCAAAGTAGAAAAACATATACAATCACCATGGAGAAGAACAACAGTCAATCTAAGCTTGTTCTGGTACTATTTCTGATAGCACTTCTACTATTAGGTGCTCAAGGAGGGAGGAATGTACCTGAGAATCAGAGCGAGGTTGTCGCCAATGACCAGCAAGCCTTTCTTTTGCTTGGTTTAACCCATCTTTTCTGGCCCTTTATTAAAGGTTGGATTAGTCCTTTCCCTCCTAAAGCTGTCATCAACAAACAATACACCGAGTATGGAACTCAGACTACAGGTGTTGCTGCAACCACTGTGTTACCATGACTACATGATGGTGCATATTAGCACAAGATGGCCTTTAATGAGTGAATAAATAAGGCAGAGCAATAGAGCATCGATTGAAATCCGTGTCTATTAGCTTCTGTAATCTACCTTTGTTATCACTGCAATATAGTCCCAGTTCATGACTAATAGAATCTCTCTTCTACTTCCTACTATTTGTTCAAATTGACATACACATAAACTAAACGTATTTATCATCAATTTAAGATATGAACTGGTATACACGACATGATCAATGATGTAGAAGCTTAGCAAAGATCCCATACTGAATTTTTCTTTTTTATCATATATCTATTAAAAAAGAAGAGTATCGACTGCAAAGGTTTACACTTTGCAGAGACCTAAATTACATAGACCAGCAACTAAAAAACAGAGATCAAATAACAGGGCCTTTCTTGATCACTGAATATTTCTCTTGCAACAAAGAGAAATATTCAAAATAAAAATACCAAATCACTGAAGTCCCTTTAATATATTCCAATGTGAGTATGAGGATAGTCTGACAAACCATTTGACCTGTGAAAATGGAAGCCAATTTCCGTTTACTGAAATCTTATTCAAATCTATAGTAGTAAAAGAAAAAAATCTATCATTAGTTAAGACTTACAGGGTTGCTATTGATGTTTCTGTATTGCTCATCTAGTGGTTGGAAGGAATACTCGAATCAGCTCTTTCGCAGTTACCCTTTTCCTACAAGTAGGGCACTTTGCCTGGCGAGATATTGCCATCTTTATACATCCCTTGCAGAATATGTGACCGCACTTGGTTGACATCTCTTCCGTAAATGGGCACATGCAAATCGGACACGTAAAATTTGGCTCTTCTGGTGGAGGAGCTGGTGCTTTTGACACCCTCTGCAGACGAAAAGCCAAATAGTGAGCCTCATCAGACTATATAGCAAGACACGTACATCATTTCTCAAAACTTCACATATCTCTTACCGATGACAAGTCGACCTCAACATGTATAGATGCATGCTCACAGTCAATGACAGGTTCATTAGAAGGAACCCTTCTGCGTTTATTGCTTATGTTGGCAGGCAGTATTGTTGTGCCTCCTGCAACCACCCATCCAAGTAAGAGAATAATAGCAAAAAATTTAAAGCACCTATCTTTAAACAACCCAAATAAAAACAAACATAAAGTGGAAAAAAAAACATCAAGCTCTCTTTAATACTTGAGACATGATAGTGCACCAAAAGAGAATAATTTATTTTCATGTCACTCTAAAAAAGATAAACAGACCTGATTCTACATCAACCATCAAAGGCCTTCGACGTGCATTTCTCGAATTTTTTCTAGCCTGGTATCAAAATGAAACAAAATTGGTGAATCTTTCACAGAAACACAGCCTATCCATCGCTGCAGAATGGGAGAACAAAAACATAGAGCATACTTCAGCGAAAGCACTTGCGGATGATTCAATAACATCATCTTCTAAAGCATCAACATCAATCATGTTGGGAAGAGGCTGAGATGGTACCGGCGGTACGGTAACTGCTCTTACAGGAGCGGAAGTGCCTTCTTGATCTCCAGGTACGGCATTCAAATCAATCACAGTTTTCCTCCGTCGACATCCTCGAACTACTCTCACTTCTTGTGTGCTCATCCTTCAGCTCAGAGTTACCAACCTTTGTACCTGTAAAACAAATCTGATTTACTCCTCAAAGTATTATACGAAAATTCAAATCATTACAAGCAAGAGAATCATATTTCCCTCAGCGATGAATCATGTTCTGAAAATGTAAGCTTACACATACTCTTCCAGAAAACAAAAATTCAAACTTTCGACAAATTTTTATGTATTTCCCTATAAAATATCAAAGAAGCAAATTAAAATTTTCAAAACAATTCAATTACAAAGCAAATAGGTATAAAATCAAATTCATCCCAAAATAAGGAAAAGAACAACAATAATTAATCCGATCCTAAATTCCAGAATGATCGTCCGTAATCAAACAGCAAAAGATTATAACTAGATTCGGTTTGAGACTAAAGAACCTCTCCGATCAAGGCGATTCGACGTTTGAGATTGTCACCGTGAGCCGAATTTAAGTCGGAGAAAATCGCCGGAGAGAATTAGAATCAGAATCTGGTCTGTGTAATTTAGGGCTTTTAAATTGTTTTTGAGTAGAAAGACAATGAAATGGAAGAGACTCGGAGAGGGATTTTTTGTGTTCAGATTATAAAAGGCACGCGGTCGGTGCGATTGCGACACGTGTCATGAATGCAGTTTCATAAACTTTTGTATTAAGTTTCGGTCTCATTTACGCGTACGAGACTGCCCATTGGGCTTATATTATTGTCAGAATTTTAACTCATGTACAAGATTTAATTTTTCCAAGAATATAATTTTCATTTTATTCTATTAAATATTTATTTTCTGTAAACACCACCAATACATTATTTTTGAACAAATTTCATCGGTTGTCAAATTATATTCTTGAGAAGGTGGTAAGTAAATATTAATAAAAACTTTTTTGTTATATGTCGTATAGTATAACGTTGTTCCTAACTCCAATCTAATGCCATAACAAAAACCATAGAAATTTTTTGTTTTACACCAATGAATGCATAATAATAAAAGTAATTTACTTAACAGTAAACCGATTATATTCGTTTATAAATGTGTAATTATGGCTGACAAAAAAAAGGTGTAATTATGAATTTTTGTGAATGTAGTCTGTAAAATTTTATGCAATATATATTTGTATTATATATTGTAGTTCTATATTATTTTTTGTATTATTTAAATAGAAAAAATCGATAGTCATCACCCATTAGGAACCACTCACAGTAAACGAATAAACAAACAAAAGCGCATGCACATTAATTAAGATTTAGAGCCTTGACTGAATAATGTTTTAACATATCATCAAAGGTATCTTACAAATAAGCCCTAAAATATTCGAAAATTTATCATTAGATTTCTCTTCCCGGTTTACCTCCACCAAACAAGAACCCAATCCGGTTTAGTATGTGTTGATACTGCCAACAAATTCATTACCTCTGCGATGAAAAGACCCTCCTTTCCTGTAATTGTTGCCATATCCATAATTTTTTCGTCCTCTTACTCCATTTCGATATCCGTATCCATTTCCATTGCCTCTGTTACCTGTTACTCAAGCAAACAATCTAATCAATCAATCATCTTTTACATCACCTTATCAAAGTTTTGATATTTAGACCATCTCTCTTACCTTTTGATGTAGATCGCTTCTCCTCGACGAAAGCTTTCTGTCCACCAATTGTTATTGGTGAAGCCTGTATCATTAAGTGAAAACCTGGTTTATAATAGCCCTATATTGTTGTTTTTAAGTGACTGGTTCTTAAAGCTGACATTGGTTTTATATTTAAACATGAAAGTATATGTACCTCAATTGCTCTATGAGCTGCATCTGCTTCTTCAAACTCAACAAAACCATAAGGAAAACCAACATAGTCCTACCAGTCACACAAATCAGAAGAAACAATAATATGTAAGATCAAAGGATTCAAACTTCTAATGTTAAAATTGCTAGTAGACTGGTCAAGTATTACCCTTTGGATTATCACTTGAATCCCACCGTTGGTGATAGCTCCAAATTGCTTAAATTCAGTCTCAAGCATGTCAATGGTAGCATTTGCGGGAAGATGTTTCACATGGACAGATGTACCCACAGCTAAACCTAATAAAAAGAGAACAGAAGATAAAAACCATGTCATGAATAGATAAGAAAATTGGAACGTTAAATATAATAATAAAAAACTTATGAGGGCCAGCTATTTTGTGAATGCGTACCTTCAACTTCTTGATTCTGCCCGTTTTCAGCAACATCAATGGTCACGGGAACAACTTCAGATTCCATGACTTGAGGAGGATCTGAAGACGCTTGTTGACCTTGGTCTTGGAGTATATGCTCTAGAGAAGGAGCTGAAGATGCTTGATGTTCTTTCTTCTTTGGAGACAGTGTAGAGCCAGCTGAATTTCCAGATTTATCATTTGTAACCTTCAACTATAAAGAAAGTCGTTTAGTACCAATAGAAAATTCCAGAAGTGATATAGTTAAGCCTACAATAAGATATGGTAAGAGTATGGATCCCACTGGGTTTCTACTTACCAAAGAGGCGTAAGATTTCTTGGGAACACCTTCAAGTCCATTATCTGGGTCATAATTTTTCACTGAATTATCTGCAACTTCTTTGCGCGTTATCTCGATTTCTGAAACTTCTTCATCAATGATCTCAGGTACCGGAACATCCACCTTAGCAACTGAAGTCTTCCCATTATTGAAGGGCTTAAAATCTTTCTTACCATCAGGATTACCTGAAATACATGCAGCTTGCTCAGAACCCTTGTCTGTAGGAGCTTAATTGAAAACAAAT
This sequence comes from Lepidium sativum, assembly GCA_023374145.1. NCBI lineage: Eukaryota > Viridiplantae > Streptophyta > Magnoliopsida > Brassicales > Brassicaceae > Lepidium > Lepidium sativum. The sequence continues at coordinate 8,639 of JAKUCM010010192.1, forward strand.
ATATAATGTTTTAGAGGAAGTTCAAAAACGTGACAGAGAATGAGTGTAACTTTAACCTACCCTTTATAGGACAGGGTGTTTCAGAAACTTTCCCAGAAATAGCTTCTGGATCTTTGGCCTCCGGATCACTGACAAATCTGAGAATGTCATTCAGAACAAAGTACCCTTTTTCTTGCGGAGCAAGGAAAAAAGTTTGGGTGAATTTCCTTCTAAGCTTCTCATTAAGAGTAAAGTATCCAGTAACCACAAGGAGGAAACCCCCACTGTAAGACACTTGGGTATCATAACTAGTTATCTCAGCTGCTTTAAAATCTCCATAAGACAGTGCCTTAAGCTCCTCAGTTATACCCTGCTCATAATAGGCATTGATGAGACAAAACATTTTTGCAAGTCACAAAAATTTGACATCAACCCAATGACACTCAATCTCAACCCCGTGTTGTTTATACATGTAAATATGGACTAACTCTTACATCATGTAAAAGAAATAGTCACATTCACTCTACTAAACCCAGCTACACTACGTAAGTTACTTACTTGTAAGGTGGAAAAATTGTGCATTACTCCGTCCTGTCCAACACGCCCAACCTCACTGATCTCTTTATAGAACCGGTGCAGATGCTCAGGCATGTTGTACAAAATGTGGTAGTACTGCTTGACAAATTCTTTACCAACCTATGTTTTATCATCCCAAAATAGATCATAACCATACCAAAAAAAAAGGGACAAACCATAAAAATCACATATTAAACTTGTGAAAAGGAAGAGAAGAAACCCCAAGGTAAAGAGACATACAATGAGTGGGTCAACAACGAGTCGTGCAGTAGAATCCATATTATCGTCAACCTCCTGAGATTAAGCAATTCCATGATTCACACAAAAGCCATTAGAATCGAACTCATTACTGGAAAACACAAAACACCTTGGAAAGGAAAAAATAATAAAACCAAGTCAAATCACACAAGAGTAATTTCAGATATTCGAATAGTTTATCGTTAATCAAAACTCATGAACTACACACTACACTACACAAACAACGAAAGCCTCTGCATATACACAGAAGCAAAGAGGTAGAAACAAAAACAACACAAACTAAAGAGACCACAATTTCTACTTCAGATTTCACTCTGAGACACTCTAAAACACTACATAGATCATACATTCCGGCAAAATCGTCAGAATAACAACAAAACGGAAGGAGAAATTGTAGAAGAAAACGAAAGGCACCTGAAATTAGAGAGAGAGCGAGAGTAAAAGAGAAGTTAGAACAGTGAATCGAAGCTTTGATTTCGCAGGAAACAATGGCGGGACCTAGGGTTTGATCGCGAGAAGGAAACCAACAAGTGTACGGAAAAAGCAAAAAGGGCACACGAAAAAGGGATTTTGTGGGGGGGTTTATATAGACGGAGATATTTTGCTTGGTTTGTTTCAATTGTCACGTGTCAACAGAGTCTGTTCCACTTCTACTCCTGAATTTTGTTTTTTCTATCATTATTTTAATAAGATACACGTTTTCTTTATTGCTTCATGCTATAAAATAATAATAATTGTTCTTTTTTTCTGTTCATGATATTCATGTGTAGGTTCCATTTCACAATCTGTGGTTTGAATTTCTAAGCCTTATTTAATAATATGAATATATGATTATGGTGACAATAATACAGATAGAATAGTTGTTGAGACAAGAAAAGATTTCGTCAAAAGCTTAAGTTCACTTCTCCACTATAATTGGGTTCCACAAGAATCTGTAGTCATGTATGATATTACTTAAAATTTTAAGAAATTCAATTATGAATCAGGCCTTAAAAGTTGTACATAACTTTTGTTAATTTTTAATGAGTTTGTTTTTATTCAAATAAATAAATAAGAGTTTGATTTTAACTTGTTGAGGAATGACTTTCTCATTATTCCATTAATTTTACTTGTCGTTATCAATATTAGATTTTTATTTCTCACATTATTTTTATTTGTAAATGAATAATTTTCACGTTTTTTCTTATTGTAAAAATAATGTAACCGAAAAAATTTCAAACATTTATGTGGTAGGTTTTATCGGGATGTGTGGCAGTTAAAACAAAGTTGGAGTATCACTAAATCAAATGTGAGGTTTGTTGTAGTTGGTTTGGGAATGATTTTGACACTTTTAATCATACTCACTTTGAATATTCTCATGTGAGACTCAACTATGAGCTTTGGATAGTCAATTTTATAGCTCATAAGCCTAAAAGAGAGAAATTTGAATTAGATTTGAAGAGAAATTTAGTTGACGGAAAAAGAAGAAGACATAAGTATTATCAATCTTTTACATTGACATGAGTCTATCTCCTTTGAAATTCGTTTAAACTTACACCGCTTCAAACCTTATATTTTCCCAAACTTACACTCTCGAATTTTTAAGCCACTTTCTTAGTAGCTAGAATTCACAAAGCTAACCACTGGAGTTTCAAAGCTAGTAAGAAAATTATCTCGAGTTGCCCTTTTTCAAAGCTTTTTGCGGTTTGATAACTTAATATTCAATTGTGACTTTTGCAAATCTAGACAGATCTCAATTTTAGGAGTATGTAGCCGCAGTTCGCTTCTTAATCCGAGCAATATTGAGAGAGATACGAGTAGATTAAGGTAAGAGCAAAAAAAAATTGTTTGTTTCAGATTTGGCATATTTAGGGTTAATTCTCGACAAATTTGTGCAAAGAAAGTTCTATCCACAATGGTTTCGGATATAACACATATCTAGGACGTCATTGGAATCGTCAGATCTTATCATGAAACATATATCTTATGCAAATAATATTAATTTTACTTATCGATTAATGATTTTCACGTTCTCTTAAATATAATATACCCAATAAAAATTCAAATTAATTATAAGTTGTTAATTAGATAAGTTGTTATTCTTAAAAGTATGCACATTATCCTAAGTATTCTCGTTCCAAGATGAAGTGATAATTATGTAAGAAAGTACATTACCAAATCAGAAAGGTATATATACAATATAGTCAAATTTTGTTTCTTGTCAACGGCAATTATATTAATAAAATCTAAAAAGACGAAGATATTTACATCAATAAATTTTAAGTTTGATTCTCTAACAAAATAAGCCAGAGCATCAACTCTATCATTTAAGGATTTCAAAATAACAAAAAAGTGAGATAGTGGAATAAAAAACTTAGCCTTAAAAACTCTTCTTGATATAGTAAGAAAGTCGGCCACTTCTCAAATTGATTCAATATTTTCAATATTTTTTTATAGTCCGTCGATATTTTCACTTCCATGATTCGTCACGACAAAAGTAATTTCATTGTCCAACGTAAGTTCCGAAGACTTTGATGTACTCTCCAAACTCAATACACGATTGAATCTCAAAATTTATTCAGACTATTTAATTATCTCTCTTCTGTGATATGGAGAGTATAAAAGCATTTCCAACTCACCTCTATTTTTTACTCTAAATGTTATTTTAGGGGGAAAATTTCTCCAACCCACATCTATTTTTTACTCTAATATAGAGGAATAATATTTTTTCTCTATTTTTAGACAATCTCCAATGTATTCCTCTTTTTTTTTTTTACTCTAAAATAAAGGAACTCTATAATAGAGTTGTGTTTTGCTCCAATATATTGATCTACTTTTTACTCTAAAAAGGAATTTTCTAAAGAATATTCTGTTTTAATTTATCATTAACATATTTTACTTTTAAAAACTACAAATTGACCCCATTTATTTTATTCTTTCAAAAATTTTCATAAATAAATTTATTCTTTCAAATTTACCTATTTATTATATTTTGACTAAAAAGAACTTTTATTATAAAAAAATAACCTTACAACATATAAAAATAACAAAAACATAGTAGATTTTGGTTTAGACATCACTACTACTATATTTTTCCCACAAATGATCAATTAACGCAATTAAAAGTGAAAAATAAGCTTCTTTATCTTTGATTTTCTTAAACCAACCTAAAAACTCTTGGGTCAACTCCGTCAACGCATACCCCTGTCGATGGAGTTGCTATAACTGGTAACATGCAGCATGTGAATAGCATGCCAAAAGGACCAATGATGTATGGTTCTGATGGGATCGGTGGTATTGCATCGTCAGCAAACCAATTGGTATATTTCTTAGTTTCTCAGAAGAATGATCTGGTTTTGCTTTAATAACATCTGGATGCAGCATGAAATTGTGTTGTGTGAACGGAAGTGTTTTCTTTTTAGTATTTCTTGCATAGCCAATGGGCCATGTTTCTTACAGTTTTCTTCTGACAAGAATTAATAGCTGCAGGATGACATGGAACAATTTGGAGATGTGGGAGCCCTAGAAGACAATGTAGAATCGTTTTTATCCCAAGATGATGGAGATGGAGGAAGCTTGTTTAGCACCCTAAAGCGGAACCCTTCTGAGCATACCGAAACCTCAAAAGGTATTCTAATCTCCCCAAGGATAAAAATGCTACTAGCAGATAAAATATACGCTAATACGGTCCTTCTTCTTGTTTCAGGTTTCAGTTTCAGTGAGGTTAGTTCTATAAGAAAAAGTGCTAGTAAGGTCATCTGCTGTAGTTTTTCATCTGATGGGAAGTTGTTGGCTAGCGCTGGACATGATAAGAAGGTGCTATATCTTAATTTCTGATATGGTTTTCTTGTAAACGTGCCATGACCCTAAAACATCTGTAGATCATTCATAGGTAGGTAAGCTTTCTTTTGTTTAAAAACAGATAATGCGGATGCAAATTTCTTTTTGTCAATAGGTATTTATTTGGAACATGGAAGCACTTCATGTTGACAGCACTCCGGAGGAACATGCTCATATCATCACAGATGTTCGCTTCAGACCTAATTCAACTCAACTGGCAACATCATCATTCGACAAAACCATCAAAATCTGGGATGCTTCCGATGTAAAACAATTTGTAACTCTTTTATTTGTTGCCATTTTTCGTGTTCTGATTGTGACTAACTACTACCAAGTTCTGCAGCCTGGTTACTTCCTACGAACACTGCCTGGTCATGCTTCACCTGTTATGTCCATTGATTTTCATCCTAAGAAAACCGAGATTTTAGTATCTTGTGATAGCAACAATGAAATTCGCTTTTGGGACATCAATGCATCTTGCATTCGTGCTACAAAGGTAAGCCCTGACCTCTCGTGTGGTTTCTCCGTGAATTGAACTCTGTTTGCTAATCTCTAGTTTTTTCAAGCACAGGGTGCTAGCACACAAGTACGGTTCCAGCCAAGAATAGGACAATTGTTGGCTGCAGCTTCGGAAAATACTGTGTCAATTTTTGATGTTGAAAATAATATGAAACGGGTCCACATGTTCAAGGTAGAGCTGAGAATTTTATTTCAACATTTTTTTTCCCGGGTCAATAGACATCAAAGACGTATATATTTGTTTGCTACTGTTAAGACTTTAAATCTTCCAAGTCCAATGCTTTTTCTTGCTGGATGCATTTGGGCTTATGTTTTAAGAAAGCCAAATCCCATGCTTAGATGTCCAAAGTGTTCATTATTACTCATACACCAACTCTTCTAGAGACAAATTGTGTCTCATCTCTTTATATACTTTTGATCTGTCAGGGGCATTCCTCAAATGTGCATTCTGTTTGTTGGAATCCAAACCGGGGGGTGACCTTGGTAGCTTCTGTTAGTGAAGACTGTCTAAAATTATGGTCACTGAGCTCGGGAGAATGCATCCACGAGCTTGGAAGCAGTGGAAACAAGTTCCACTCTTGTGTTTTTCACCCTAGCTTTCCAAATCTCATGGTCATCGGCGGATACCAGGTATAATCTATGTCCTCATGCCTCAAAACATATATATATCTGATATGATTATTGTCAACTCTGAGAACTAATCTCTGTCAAACAATATCCAAGAGCCTCTATGTCCACATTGCGTAATGAGATGATTTTTTCTCTCGATTTGTGACAGTCACTGGAGCTATGGAACACAATGGAGAACAAATGTATGACGATACCAGCTCACGAGTGCGTAATCTCTGCCTTGGCTCAGTCCCCTTCCACGGGAATGATAGCGTCTGCAAGTCACGACAAATCCGTAAAGATTTGGAAGTAGAAATATTCCTATGTTCTTCCAAAAAAGGAAAAAGCAAAGTAGCAGTGAGCTCAGGACTTTTTTTGAGTCTAATTCTTTGTTTAATGTTTACGTCAATAAGTTCGTTTTTTTTGTTTTTTAATGTGTCAAAATGAAAGGGACTTGTGATCACTCTAATCTTTGGTTTATCATCCTTCTCCATCTTTGGGATTTGCTTTTCCTACGTTGTTGTGATCTCTAGTGTTTAGAGTTTGAGAAATGTAAGTAATTTCTCTAGACCCACTAAATTATTAAATAATTTTCTTATAATCAACCAAACGTTTCTTTGTGACGGCTTCTCTAAAATTAGCCTATAATAATGACACTTGATTAGTTGAGTTAAGATTCTCATCAATACAAAACTCTATAAATCACATTGAAACTACATTAAGTATGTTCCAACTTTAAAACATACTACAAGACAGCATATCTAACCAACCCAAAACCGTTTGCACCCTCTATTACCAACCGTCTATATCACAAGCCGGACCTAACGCTATACTGTGAAAATTAATCCATCCAAATACGTAGTTTGTTAATTTATCAGCAAAATGATAATCCTTCCTATACATATTATATATATAAAAATTCGGACACACCAGTCAATTTAAGAGAAAGTCTCTCAACCCCTTTTTTGTTTTATATTCTTTAAGTTCGAATCAAAATCCTAGTTTTTGTAGATCAAAAGACAGCTTTTAGATACTTCTTTTGAAAATATCCCGCATTTTCGTATAAGTTGAGACTCAAACTAGTGACTTCTCACGCTCCCTACCAAGTTTTTTGTTTCGTCTTTTATATTAATAACTCAAGAGTTTCCAAACTTTATGGGAGGGCTATGGACTATTTTTCTGGAGGAGGTGTAGTCCACAAATACCCTATATCTGGGTATTCAAGTGAGATGTTAGATAGGCTCTTGTATAAGGAGTGTCCGAAAGAATTGTGACCTAGGAGAATGTATTAAATTGAGTACTTTGAGTTTTTTCTATTTTAAAATAAGATTTTAAATGATTTTGAGGTTTTGAGTGAATTCAAAGAATTTGTTATGATTATGTTGGGCCACAACTGGCCGGCCCAATAGCCAAATTCCTACATAATGTAGGCATAGAGACTCGAGGCTAGACAATCCTAGTTAAAAGCATAAGATTTGGTTGTTTGTATTTATAACTAAAAAAATCTTCTAAAATCTTTTAAAATTTTCTGCATCTTTTAAAATTCCATGCATGCATTAAAATCTCAATACTCAAAACATTTCCAATAACATTGGATTTTAAATAATTTTTTTAAATCACTAATCCAATAACATTAAATTGTAAGAGACAATTATAAATCATATGTCCAATAACACTGAATTTTAAGAGATATTTTAAAATTCATAATTAAATAACACATAATTTGTCATTTTAACACAATATCACTCAATATGTTTAGTTTCACAATATTAAGAAATCAAACACATGACCTTGGTTAAGGTCCGCATCCGTCTTTACTGTTGAACCACAACACTTCGAACTTCTATTTCGTTCTTTCCTTTTCCTTTGCTTATTTAAACTTCTGACAGTTTGAGATAAAATGTTTATATTTAAGAGAACTCAATATCATATATAAATAGTAAAAGGAAATGTGAAACAGAAGCAGAAGTAAAAAGCACGTTTACGTTTGTGTTTACAATATACAAAACACTTCTAACTTGAAAAACTAAATTAACACCCTTTCCTAATACACAACATGATTTGTTTTCTGCGTTTTAGAACAGTTTAGTGCTTCAGACA
>JAKUCM010010193.1:0-15113 GCA_023374145.1 Lepidium sativum
AGAGAACAAAAAAGACAAAGCAAGATGAGCCCATTATTTTACAGACGTGAAAGTAAGATATCAATATCTGAACTAGACAGTCAGCAATCAAACAGAGAACTTAATAAAGAGCAAGTAAATCATATCAGATTATAAGAAGAGAACCTTACAACTCATTTCCAGATTCCTCTTCATAAACCAATGAGCTAAAAACTGGTCCCACAGTTGATTTTGAGTTGGAGGCTGCATCATCCGCACCCTGACTTCCACATTTCTGTTAAAGGAGATCACATTAAGAGTCCAGAGGAAAACAGAAGCAGTAACACGAAAATAAAGGATTCCTACCACGCCACCGTCTAACCAAGTTGGGTAAAGCTGAGTGACAATTTCAGAGAGATTCTCCATTGCTTCTTCAGGGGGCATAGTACCCAGTTTCTGCCATGCTTGCCTGATATAGAAGTAGTAAAAGATCATAATCATGGAAAGTCCAAATCAATGAAATTGCAGCCTTACAAGAACAAACCACAATACCATCAACCATCAACAGTTACAACAACGAAACCACATCATCTTCCAATACTTCCATAAGACAAGAAGCTAACTAGGTGATATTAAGATACACCCAATACAAGTCCTCGTGTGTGAAGAAGATTAATAACCTCAACTAAACCATCAGATTTCAAACAGATGAACAAAAATCAAGAAAGTCATATATAGAAGCTAATAACTAGAAGCAGAGAGAGAGATACCACTTGGCACGAGCAGTCATTTTGAGAGCTGAAGGCTGAGGAGCAGTACACGGTCCTTCCGTAGCTATCTTATAGAATCCGTAAAGCTGTTGCTGCACATCGCTAGGTACTTTCTGCGAAAGCCGATCTGAAGCAGCTGTAGCCAAGAAAGTAGTGGCAGCGCTAAAAGACTCATCGAGTTCCGTGCTCTCGACGCCTTCCCAATCATCGTCTTCGTCACTTTCGTCACCACCGACGCTATCACCTCTTGAGCTACCCTGCTCAACCGCAACCGAATCCGCCTCACCTCCGCTTGTGGAATCGAGAGGTCGCGAGTCAACGACTTCAGGTTTAGTCTCCAATTCAGGCTCAAGATTGCGAGTAAGCGAAAGATTGTCTTCTTTAAACGTGACAACGATCGAGATCAGTTTAGCCAAAAGGTAAGAGAAGATCAAACCCAAGATCACAGACTGAGCAAGTTGAGCCCAATCACCCATTCTCTAAAATAAAAATCAAATCTTTTTGCCGTCCGAAACAAACCGACTATTAAAACCCTAGAACCTTAAAACAGAGTCAGGAGGAAGAAGAAGACTGCCCTAGGGATCTGAAAAGACAAAAAGGAACAAACTTTTGATGTTGTTTTTCACAGATTCAGTCACCAAACAAAAAAGAAGTTCCTTTTCGTCGTGGGTGTTTAGACTTTTATTGAATGCAGGTTATAAGACGACGCAAAAAACTTTGGCGACCAGTGACGACACATCACATACTGGTCTCATTCGTGACGAAGTGGACGTGTTATACTCTAAAAAAAATGAATGAACTGATGCCAAAATGTTAGATTTGTGGGTAGGTATAAAAATCTAGAAGACGTGCATGGTGTAGATGATTAAAGGCTTGAATCATACGACACGTAAATTGAAATCTAATCCATTGACCAAAAAGAAATAAAAGAAGGTAGTCCACAAATTTGCACGCATTAGATTCACGAGAAGTGGGCATGAAAAATTCGAAATCTTTTTCTCTTTTTCTTCTTCTAATGTTTACAAAGAAAGACAAACTCATACACAAAACATGAAGTAATTCCACTTCCAAACATTGCTTGCTCAAATGAGCATCTCATGAAGAAAAGAAACTCATTCATGAATACGTGAGTAAGTGAGTGAATCATTTACATGGAATACTCATTTAAGCAAGAAACATTAGAAAGTGGAAGCAGATTTGATCACCTTTTCGGTCCATGAAGGTAAAAGAGAGATGATGACTCTATTGATATATAAGTGCAACGTGACTACACATATTAAGGAGAATATTACGGTCATACCCTCTACTCAAACAGGAAACTACCCACCAAATCAAACAACCATACTTCTGAAAATCAACTCAAAATACACTGACCAAAATACTTTAACAAGACTTGTAAGTAAAACCATGGAATGGCAGCTCAGGCTTGACTTTTTAACCAACAATCAAATAATCTTCTGTGTCTTTTTCTCCACCAAACCAAATGCCTGAGGGTTTCATTTTCCAATGTACTGTAGCAGAGAGAGAGAGAGAGAGAGAGAGAGAGAAGGTAATTTCTCAATTACTTACCCTTGGATCTGTAAAACGTCACTAAACCTGAGATTTTTTTTTTATTGGTCTCGGTAACGACATTGGATATTTTCCCCTTCTACTAGCTTCTCAACTGCATCGAGAGGAAGACCCACCAGCTCTAATGTCTTTTCCCATACTCTATATGCAGTTTCTAAGTTGTGTGCTTCTTCCGAGGGATTTCCAGGGCGGCAATCTTGAGAGATGAATGGGCAAACAGGCCAATCATCGGTTTTTAATGTTTCCCAGTACTCTGGAACTTGAGGGTCTGTGGCCGCGAATAGAGAACTTCTACAACCTTCTTGAGGTGAAAATATGAAATAAGGTATCACGGCATAGAGAGCTTGAAGAAACCTGGGTAGATCCCTAGCCTATAAAATTTGGAAACAAATAGAAACCTTATGCATGAACTTCTGAGGAAACAGAATAACGCTGCTTTGTAACTAAATGGAGTGAAGCCAATACTCACAACATTTGTTAGGACAACACCAGGGGATAGACATACGACGCTAACTCCAGTTTCCAGAGGCAGCTTTTTGAAAAGAACGCTACTAAACATAATCTGGAAAATGAAGGTAACTAGACAATTAAACTCACCAGTTGAAAGTAAGCACCTTAAAAAAAATAAAAACTGTTACAGATAAAAGTAATACCATTACTGTAAGCTCACCTGAGCAAGCTTGCTACTCGAGTATCCTACAAGGCTTGAGTACTTGCGTCTACCAGAAACAACATTCATGTCATCTGGGTCAACAAAACCGACACAATGCATCTACAAAAGTGAAACCCCACAACCCATTATCTTCCATGAAATAATAACAGCAAAGACAACAAAAACTACTAGTAACTTTTTAGTTTTGATACAAACAGCAATGACACAAATTCACTGTATTGACCAATGAGTACTAACACAATGCGGTAGTAGAATCTGGTCATTTCAGTAAATTTTGGGTTGAAGCTTTCAACAAGCTTGGGTTTGTTTCGTCTCTCTATACAAGACTCTGTTAATATAATATGCATATGTAGTCCCACAGTTTAGAGAGAACTATACTATTCATCTATATGCTGCAATCAATTGACAAGACCAGAGCTTTGCAGGTTACAGAATATACAAAAAAACAATCATTTTTAACAACATTACTCATACCAAAGGGAATAGAAAACTAGATAACAACGAATTAGAGCCTAAAGTGTCAGTAATCATAAAACTTACAACAGAGTTCACATTAATGATTCGACTTGGAGAGCCTCGGATCAGAGACGGCAAAAGGAGTACTGAAAGCATTGCTGGAGCTAAATGATTCACTTGCATGTGTTGCTCGTATCCTTCCTCTGAAAACTTTTGCGCCTCTGCTCAAATTAGACATTTAGTTGGGTTTTTTTACAACATATACTGCAGAAAATGTAACTATCTACCCCATCGTACTTTTAAGTCCACAAAGTGGCAATAATAGAAGACTTGCTATAAATGGTCATCGTACTTTTAATTCGTGAGCGTCTATGTTTATAATGAACGATAGACATACCAATTCTCACCAACTGGGTCCATCAAGCATGACTTTGAGATATAGTAAACTCAGTGCACTAAAAGGGAAATAAAACCAACCTCCCATAGCAAACATTCCGGCATTGTTAATCAGAACATGCAAAGGTCCTAACCGGGCATTCCAAGCATCGGCAAATCTCGCGACAGAATCTAGTGAAAGAAGATCAAGTTCCATTGCCTTTACAGAAATCAAACCAAGTATCATCATCAGCTATCTAAATGTTACAAAACAATACTCTTAAGTTTCTAACAAACATACAAGAAATTGGCTTAGCCACTGCCTAACTAAGTGACATTGTTTGAACTTTCTATTCTATAAAACGCTTGACATATGTCAATACACTACTCTTGACTATTTTCAGCTCCAGCAAGAAACTTCTAATGAGTAAATCATCAAAATATAAGAAGAGAGAATCATACATAAAATAAAAAAGTTACCTCGATATTAAGTGGGAGACCTTTACCAGACCACTCGTTCTGCCATTGCCGTATCAGCTCCTGAGCTGCCTTTGTGTTCCTTACGGCCATCACAACATGAGCACCAGCTTCAGCCAGCTGCCTGCGAACAAAGAAACAAAAGAGCTTAACGAAGTTTCGGCAATTTAAGTCCTGAAAATAAAGCAACTTCGTGGATATCCCAATCTAAGACGAAATCAGACTCAATTGGTAGTAAAAAGGAAGAGAAGAAAAAACCTAGCGGTCTCGCGGCCAATGCCACTGGTGGAGCCAGTTACAACACAAGTGATTTCGTTAAGGGGAGGAAGAGGGAGAGGGTTCTCCAAATGAGACGCCGTGATCCTCTGAAAGAGAATTTCCTGGAAGACGCTGCTCCATCCTCTTATCCACTCCATCCATCCCAAGCTTTGCTTCCTCTTCGCCGGAGAAGGAGAAGGAAGTAAAGACGATGCCTTTTCGTCACTCATCTTCGTCTACCGGAATTAGATCTATGACGTTGCCGAACAAAGGAAAAGACAAAAAGTGTATTTCGTCAAAATCTATGGAAGCAACTTTCAAGTCGTGGAAGAAAATATGGGCCGGCGAGATTTTGGTGACCCACAAAACAGATTATATCTCTATTTGACCTCTTATTGACTTATGTGTCAACCATTACGCATTCTCAGTGATTCTTAACACGATTGTATCGTGTATGCTATTATAAAAAACATCAATAGATTGAATATGAAGAGCCAAGTCATTTGAGATTTTTCTACTCAAATTTAGGAGAATGAGAAGGAGAACGTTCAAAGCCAGAGACAACAACTATCCTCAAATGGAGAATTTGTCAAGAAATTTTGTCTTTCGATGAAAGAACTCTATATTCATATTGCAGAGTCTTACATATGATAACAACTTTGTATAATGCAAAAATGAAAGCAATAGACAAAAGTGTTTTCACAATTAGTACAAGTCAAGAGACTCGAGCACTCTACCAGCTTGGATGTGAAGAGCAGTGATTCTTTGTTCAGGATCACCTGTTGAACCGAATTGACTCGCAGCCCATATTAAAGAAGCGGATTTTTCACCTAGAAGACGTCTGATGTCTTCATTTACACTCGCAATTGGAGAACGATCTTTACCATTCACATGTCCAACTAACAGTAGTAAGAACTCTCCGCATCTTAACCTGTGAATCAGTAACAGCTAAGCATGACCAAAAGCCTAAACCATGACCATTGATTTTTGTTTTTTTCTAACACACAAAGTGGATGATAGCACAAATGCATGACCTTAGAGACTTTGTGGTGAGGGTGCATGAAATCAAACTTAAGATGAAAAGGTTTTACTTGACAAGGAAATCAATCTGAAACTGCAAATATCAAAATGCGAAGAGACAAAAAGGAAAAGAATCTTTGTTGACAGCATATATGAATTGTGTGAAATTTGCAATATAGCCTAATGACGAGATACCAGAACCAACAATAAATAGATTGACCATTTGGTTTAAAAGTAAAATTACCTGAGGTCTTCATCAGCTTGGTTGTCTCGCATGAGCATTGCAACCTCCTCAATGCCATTGCATGCTCCAAAATCCTGTTACAAAAATCAAGAAAGGAGAAATGAACAAATGTAGCCTTAATTACAGGTTGATATGTGCATCTTCCTAAACTCAAAACTTAACATGAGAAAGGAAGAAGCTGATTACTTACCACCTGATTTGCTGATGAATCTAGCAATATTGAGATTAAGGCATCCAAGCAGGCCCCTTGCTCAAGTACTCCTCGTGTTGATATTATATTCATCATTACCTGAAACATTATGAACATCTAAATCACATTAACACCCCCCCAAACAATCAAGATACTTCCCAGTGCATCAATCTGATTCTGATCTATAAGACATGAAGAGTGGAGCATGAGCCAGACAAAAGAATGAAAAATGAAAGACGTCTCTTACACAAGAGTGCTTCTTTTTGCCGAATCAGTGTGAAAATGATACTTTTACAGCATAAATGCAGATTCAAAGCAATGGCCAGGCACTGACGATAAGATGTTACATAATAAAGTAGTAATTCTTACGCGGACTGCGTTGTGCTTATGAGCCAGAACAGTGCTCTGAGGATGGAGAAGGCAACATCCTTCGAGAACCCTAAGTGCAACCGCGACCTCAGCATCCGTAGAAGGACTCGTTATCTTCATGGGCTCCACACTAAATATATGATCCAAGCTTGTCACTCTATCATCCTCAGTTTCTCTCAGCGAATGTCGAAATAGCACCGGAACCACTGCGAAATCAAAAGGTGAAATTCCATCAGAAAACACATTACACGGAATCTCGATTTGGGAAAAATTGAAATAGTACGTTGAAGATCGGGAATAGATTGGGTATGAGAGAAGAGGCGAATGATTGAATCTGAATCCGCGATAGTTCGGAGGGTTTTGAGAAGAGATCGAAGGCCACGAATGCGAAGGAAAGAAAATTCAGCGCAAGCATCGCGTAAACCGGTCCGGAGAGATAGTGTCAGCTCTCTGTAAAGTCTCTGTGTGTTGAGAGAAGTCACCAGCTCTTCAACTACCATCGCTGCCGCGTCTGAATCCGCACCTTTCTCAGATTCCGGCGGATTCTCCGGCGTCGGTGACGCCCCATCGCTCCAAATCGGCCTCTTGAGATACATTGTCCTCTCTCCTCTCCTCTCTCTGGTAATCACAATTCTATAAAATTCGTTGGCTTTGCGCTAAAACGGCAACCACTTGGCTCTTATAATCAGAAACAGCACGTTGTCTAAATAGATGTTCGGTGTTTAATGAGAAAACGGCACGCAAATTTTACTCTATCTATGTTCCAAGCAACTCAATCTGAAGAATCATATTATACACTTCCAAAACAGAGTCTGAGCTTAAAACACAAGAGAAACTTATTAACATCCTTATTGACTAAGAGACGAACAAATCCATTGTTGATCATAAGAGACGACAAAGAAGAACCGAAGAATGACTGATGATGACTTGTGAAATCCCTCAACATTGGAATTGAAAAAGCCACATTTTTATCTATTCACAGTTTCTGACTCAATGCAATAATGAATCCTACCAATCCTCCTTGACAATTTTAGCCTTTTCGAAGATGAACTTGCCCTCCTTGTACTTTTGTGAGGTCTCATAGGCTCGCTCGTACTTCCAACCCAATGGTTCATTACAGTCGGCACAAGATATATCAGCCACGGTATGGAGACCTGTTAGGAGATGTCTGTCTTCTTTAGGCCCTACCACAATGTTCATTGCGTGTGAGAACAGGAAGGCACGGCCAGTCCTTCCCTGAAAATTGAGAACCATGGATTAAAAATTCGATTGTTATTGGTATACATAGTCAAGAAACATAAATCCAGGGAGCTCTGCCTAACATGAGCTTTTAAATTGATTCCGTAGCAATTTGAGTCAAAGGCTACTTTGAGTCTTTTTCCCATTGATGAGTTATTAAGTTTTGATTTTGACTCTATAATTCACAAGTAGGTAACATTGGTAAGGACACTGATTCTTGATCAGTAGCATCTATGGTTAAATAGGATAGACAATAAGTCAAGGGTTTCCCTAAAATCTGAAACACAAGCAGATTCTCAGCTCAACCTAATCTTAGTGAGATTCTCACTTGATTCTCTGCATCTGTCGTATGGGACACAAACAAAGCTAAGAGAGGACGAAGCTTATTCACCTGAAAAGCCTTAGAGATGATATCATCGTGAAGTCCTACATGGTTTCTGCAGTTGCAGCAACTATACAGTCTTGGACCAATCGATTGAGCCATCTAATTAAACACTTCAGGGCGTGATCAATTGCTCCAAACAAATAAAGAAAGTTCCCACCTTTTTCACCAGAAAACAAAAATCCATAAACATATATCCTGAAGCCACATAGAAGAAACCAGAAATTAGGGTTTTAAATACAAGAGAAGATGGAAATAAACCTTTCTAGAATCTGTAAATCACCAAGCTCCAAACTCAAATGTCTGAAAAAAGAGGATAAGAACAGTGGACAGATGTTAGCGTGCAAGATTTGAGATTCCACTTTCTTATTTTCCACAAGATATATTACCTCAATTTTCAATAAACAAATCAGAGAGGACAAAGTCACAAATTAAACCAAGACACACCGAATATAAAATACAACAACAATATATATTGGTACGGTGAGTAAAACGGAAAGAGATAATCCCGGACAGAAAATGACGCAGTAGATACCGATGTTGTTTCTTTACAAACTGAAATGGAGAAAAAGC
The DNA here is from genome assembly GCA_023374145.1 of Lepidium sativum. Classification (NCBI taxonomy): domain Eukaryota; kingdom Viridiplantae; phylum Streptophyta; class Magnoliopsida; order Brassicales; family Brassicaceae; genus Lepidium; species Lepidium sativum. The sequence goes on from JAKUCM010010193.1 coordinate 8,554, forward strand.
AGACGAAAGATTCAATTTTGATCTTGATGTGAAACTTTTTTCAGAGGAAATACTTAAGATCCTACTAGGGTTTAACGGATTGAACAAGGAATCGTAGGGAAATTTAGTGGAGATCTAGGTTGGAGTTGGAAGAAAGTTTTGATTTTTAAGCAATCTGATCACGCCGTGAAGCGACTGTCTTCTGACTTCTGAGTTCTCTTTGCTTTATGACTAGAAATTAATAAACAGAAACAGTGATGATGAAAAAAATGGAAATGTGGAAACAAAATTGTGTATCTATATTACTTTTCAATTAGTTTTCATTTTTTTATAAACTGCCATAATTGATCGGTTCAATATTCTAGTTCTTATAAAAAGAGAGAATCCTTGTTTCGGAGAGGCTAATGTCTTTAATGGACTTACAACCTGCCAGTAAGGTAAAAGTCATCTGTACATTTTTTATTTTGTCAAAAGTAAATTCATTGGGTCAGAACTGGCCGGCCCAATAGTCAAATTCCTACATAATGTAGGCGGGGGACTCGATGCCTTATGTAGACTTACCGTCTGCCACTAGATTAAGAGTCATTTGCAAAGTCATATGTACATTTAGTTTTTATTAATAAACTATAAATCTCAATGAACTTAAAATAATATTGATGGCAAAATACTAAAGATAAATTTATTAAACTTTAAATTAAAAATACATTGGTAAAAAATAATAATGTAATGAATGGATTTTATATTTTGAAATTGTGATAAACTTCTAACTTGGTATATCTTGTTATTTATCTACTCATTAGATGATTATCGTGTTGGATACGAGACATTTTTATAAAAAAAAATTATGTTTGTTGTTATTTATATTTATTATGGTAGTTATATGTGATATTAATTTTTTTTCTTATTTGTTCGTATATACAAATTTATTCATGTTATATATATTTAACAAAATAAAAAACAGTTTACACAAGTGTTGTACACAAAATATATTTTTTATTTTCTGAATACTAAGATTTGATGCATTACAATGTTTGTATATATATTTTATTACTCGTTTTAAGTTTTTAAACTCATATTCATTATATTTTTAGATTCGTATGTATTTAGGTTTTTAAATCCGTATTCATATAGATTTTTAGACCCGTGCTGATTTAAGTTTTTAGATTCACGTTGATTTCAATTTTGAGACATGTGTTCATTTAGATTTATAAACCCGTTATCAAAAAAAGAATTATTATTTTATGTTACTATAAACTATTTCCTAACAAAACAAATACGCAAATGGCTATTAGCCTAGTGGCCGGCGGTAAGTCTACTTAAGACAGCTCATTTGCACAATCAGAGAGAGTCTTTCTGCCTACATTATGTAGGATACATTATGTAGGAATTTGGCTATTGGGCCGGCCAGTTGTAGCCTAATTAATCTGCCGTTGACAAAAAAAGTAATATTATACTTTAAATATAAATGAATTCGTTCAAAATAAATTTGGAAATCTTTTTATCAATAAATAAATAATTTTTGAAAATTGTAGTTATCATTATGGAATATACCAAAATAAATGTTGAATACAAAATATTTAAAGTTTAAATGGATTTTTGATTAGTTAACAATAAAATATTATAATTACATTTCGAATGATTTTGTTGTTTCCAAAATAATTTGAAATTTTATTACGATAAATTTCAAATTATATATATTTATATAAACATAGGAAACGACTATAATCATATAAATATATCAATTATAGTAACAAAAAATACTAAAATATAACATATGACCAAATGTTGTTAAAAGCAAAAAAAAAAAATTATTATACAGAGGATTATGAATAATTTTTCAAATCTAGTTGGATCATATATATATATATATATATATATATATATATATATATTGATGTGTCGGTAGTATTGGTTTTTCATTTTTTGTCAATTTATATTCGTTGATTTGTGTTACTTATCAATGTAGCTCATACTAAATTTAGACTTTGAAGTCTAAACTAATTTTTTGAGATCAATTATGACACAATTTTATATATTTGGTGGCAAAATGGAAATGATTATTAATTTTATATTTTAAAAAATTGATCTCTAACTAAATTAATCTGTCAACTTTTTTTCTTAAGTTAGATTTTACCAGTATAAAATAACAAACAGTATTATTTATTTATCATTTACTTGTGGATTGAATTGTGATTTGTTTTTTTTAATTTAACCAATATACTAATGACATTTATACAAGTATATAACAAAGACAATATACATATATAATCCACAAATTTTATTATATTTGATACTTAAACCTTTCCACAAGAGTGGTAATGAATGATTTCAATATCTGTTGATCAACTTGAGCTTCTCGAGCACAAAGATGCCTTTCTCAAACCTCTGTCTAAGTTGGAAGGTCTCGACATATTTCTAACCCAAAGTCTCACCACGCTTACTACACATCACATCTGCCACTACGTACGATCCTGTTATCAATTTCCTTCCAATCTTCGGTCCGACCACAACATTCATCGCATGTGAAATCATAAACGCTGGTCCCGATTTCCCTATATTCATTTTTACATAGACTCACTCGATCATCTCTAGAAATAAGTCTGTATAACAAATCAAAATCTAAACATTTTGGTATAATGAAAGAATTCTTGTTGTTACCACGAATTTTTTGGAGAGGAGATCTTAATGGGTTCTCGCAGCTTCGGCAGAAATACGTAGGACGAGTTTTGTTCTCTTCCGTTGATCAATAGATGTAGAAAGAAAATCGGAGAGGATTGTAAGATCGAATGAGGGAATGAGAGAATACGAAGATGATTCGTTCTTAGCTTAAGTTTCTTGAGTATATAATTAATATTACGTTGACTTGTCGAGTACTTGCGTTATTATATGTCAATGATTGTACTTTTGGTCTTATGGGCCTAAAATCAGAAGGCCTCTTACAAAGTATTAAGATTGTTGTTTCTTTTATCGTTTCATCGAGGATATGATGTATAGTGGGCCGGCCATGATTTGCCCGAAGAAGCTTTACCTGTCCGGAAGAGTCTTAGATCCAAAGAAGAGTCCGAATTAAATCTGCACCACAACAATGAGAAAGTGAAAGTTACTTTGAGCTGATATTAGTATCAACTTTTTTACTTTTTCAAAAATTTATATGGATGAAACCGATTTATAACCTAAACTCCCTTTATAATCTACTAATTTAGTTAGAATAAACTGAATCCTTAATACCAAAATCATTAATTGGATCATCCGAATTAAAATAAAATTTAAATATTTTGTTTTCTTCATATTAAATATAATTCTGAATTATAGTTATTTTATTTGGTTGATTTGATTCGAGAGTTTTGTGAGACAAATGAATATAAATTCGATTATTATCAAGTGTACCTTCTTAATGGCTAACGGTATTAGTTCTTGAAGTTTTATGGAGTATTTGGGACAAAATTCAATTAATCTCTAGAAAAAGCAGCATCAATGACCAGTTTCAACTCGAATTTTTAGTCAGATGTAAAACATATGGATAGATTTATGTCTTGTACCAAGTCGTCTCTATCGTCATGTTATCACTATTTGGTAGGTTCTATATGTTTTTGACCTTAATTAGCAAGATTGCATCACGTTGGTTTTCTATGTGACCTTAGAGATACAACTCGAAGTGTGTGTGAGCGATTGCTTTTACTGACAAAAGACATCACTTTTGGCTCAGATCTTCCTAAGATCATATTCACAGTCTCTTCTCATTGTAAATCCTTAGAAGCGTTCAAATTAATTACGTAACGATGAAAATACTGTTAAAGTTATATCCAAAGAGGAACAATATAAAAAGTACTTTTGTGTATGTAGCTTTAGATATTTGGGATATGTACCTTAAAGTCGACTCCAAGTGAATTCCAGCTAAAACAGTGGTCACATTTAATAAAATAACGAGTGTAGGCCATTTTCATATTGATCCTTTTTCAACAAAGCACACTCACTTCTTGTGATCTACCCACATCGAATTTATATAATAATCAGTAATTTTTTGATCAAGATTTAATTTAATGCTTTAGTGATATGTTTTTGAAATATTTGTAATAGTATCAAGCTCTTTTTAATCTACTGGTTAAATATCTGTAAAGTTTAACTTTATTCTATTATATGTGGTAATTAATAGTTTGAACAATTCTTTCCTATATAAGTTTGAACAATTCTTTCCTATAAAAGTTTGATTTTATAAAATTCTTTCCACCTGATATTGGTTATAGAGATAGTATTAACTCGTTTAGAAAAAAAAATCCAACATTGGAAGTTGGAAGGGATCCTACTATTATATATAAGATATGGGTCAATCCACTCATTACTAACTGATTTTGAGTTGGAAGCCCATAATCTAATATGGTATAGCCTACTATCCACACTGTCGAACCCGATATGACCCAACGTGGTCCAACTATTGACAATCCAAGCCCAAAATTAGTGTCATTGAACCATCTCCAAACATACGAGATTAATGACCAAAGAGTCATTATCTTGAAGGGGTGTATTAGGGAATAATATTCTATATCGGAAGTTGGAAGATATCTTGACTAGTATATATAAGATATGGGCCAATTCACTAATTGTCAATTGATTTTGAGTTGGAAGTGCATAATTCAAATATATACTAGTCATGATCTCTTACAACTTTCGATATAGGATACTATTCTATATAAACTTATATATCAGGTTTTAGCGATTCAATTGTTTAAGAAAAAATAGTTGGGATGTATAGTGAACTCGCGGGCAAAGTCATTGTTTAGTGATTAGGTTAGATAGTAGATGTAGTGACATCGCACTATCCTATGTCCCAATCGCATCTGTTTGAATCTAAACCATTTTGGTTTTAGTTATACAGAGTCTTAAGATTCACACTGTACTTTTGTCTCCTTGTCCCTACACTATATTATAAACGCGACAGTTCTTATCAAATCATCTACATACTTAATTATTTGAAGTAAAGTCTTTGTTGTAACCTAAGCACTCAAAAACCGTCTATAGCGCATGCTTTCTTTTGGATCCATCTACAAGCCTTATAAACTTTCTTAGACTATAGATTTGTCTTTTGTTAGACTAATCTTACATACATAGTTAAACGTATTATAGATCATGACACAAGATTTGACTATATAGAGAGAAACAAAAGAAGTATTTTTAGTATGTAGTATTCGAATCGAACTAAATATGATGACAAATTCTATCTGTTTGTGATGTATGACTTAAGATCGTCGTTGTAATTAAAACAGGCAAGTGCGTCTCTCAAGTAGAAAATGTAAATTAATGTAGACATAAGCAAATTTGAAAATAAATGAAGAAAATTATGCACATTTAAGAAAAATAGTTTTTTTTTCTTTGTCAACAGTAAATTATATTGGGCCACAACTGACCGGCCCAATAACCAAATTCCTATATAATGTAGGTGGAGGACTCGATCTCTAATTATGCAAATGAATTGTGTTATGTGGACTTACCGCCTGGGGTAAAAACTATTTGCAAGAAAAATAGTTAAGAAAGCCTAATAGGGTTTGTTTAATGTTTTGCATTGATCAAAGTCATAAATATTGACAGTTTCGATGTAGATGCTTAGATGGGTCCTAGTCTCGAAGGCTAAGAGTGGACCAGCGAGGCTGCAAATAAATCAAGTGGCGCATAATTTAGTTGCAACTTGAATTCAATTAACTTTGCCCATCTTGTCATTTGTTTTACTTTCCCAATATATTTCATTTAAAACCAGAAGACGACGGATTCACATAATGAACAAAAAGTCTTTGGTTTGAATTTTATATCATGACTTATGCATTTTATGTGATGTATATAACTAACAAAAGTTGACTATATATTCTATTTAATAACTCAGACATTTCAAATTTGATCTTATTTTGTTACATATGAATAAAATAAAGAATTTTAGAGATATATTAAGTTAAAGTTATTAATCGGATTTTGTCTGGAAAAAAAACATATTTATCATTAATGGTCTGGTTATAAAAAAAGATAATTGTGAACTCTTAAGTACTATCTTTGTTTGAGTTCAAACATTAATATACAGATCTGAAGGTGTAATGGTAAATGAATATATTTTGAAAGTTTCAAGATTTGGTGCGCCCGTGCTTGGTGCAATAGTGACATAACAAGTATTATTGTACAGCTTGTCACCTGTAGCACCGATCACCATTATTATTCTCTTACTACATTTAGAGATTTTTACCAATTATGACAATTCCATAAAACTACAATATGTAGTTTACTAATATATCTAAAAACCGTTAATTGTGCCAATTCCAAAATCGAAATCCGTTTAATATATATAATAATAATAATTTCAATAAAAAAATATACATTTGTGTTTTTTAGTTATATCTTTTTATATATTTTAATATTATACACTTGTAAGTATTCATTCATAAATTTTTATTATGTTTTTTTTTTATCATATAGATACAATACACGGTTGCGATTTTATATAACATTTTTTCAGTTTCTATCTATATCAAGTTTTGAAATCTATTTTCACAATATTTCATTAAATCTAAAATTATGTTATGTATCCGGAACAATATTATGTC
>JAKUCM010010194.1:0-21893 GCA_023374145.1 Lepidium sativum
CGTAGAAAATATAAATATATGTTAGCATTTAACCTTGTAATAGATGTTATATTGTTCACTTTTCTTGGTTTACTCATATCTAACATGTTAGCATGTAACTTTGTAATATGTTCAATACGTAGCACATACAAAAACATGTAACTATGTTATACGTTTAATATGTAACATATACAAATACATGTTAGCATTTAACTTTTTTCTATATATACCGTTAAACTACTTGTTGATTATCATATTATCACTTAACATATATGTTACCATTATCATGTAACCTATCAAACCCATTACCCTGTAATATTGTCTTAATCATTTATAATATACTCTTACTAATTAATAACCACGAAGTAAGGTAACACACATACCAACAATTTTGGTTATTTATGACATATTTATTAGGCCCTTCTCATAGTTATTATATCAGTTAACAAACATTTTTATATTACCCTCTAAACTACTACTTTAATATCATATTATCACTTAACATATCTATTACCATTATCATGTAATTTATCGAACTTATTATCATAACATTTGTATACTGTATCCAACAAAAAATAATGCAATAAAAAATATTTATGTGAGATAAGTCTTTTCATTATTTAGCGTAGCCAATGCCCACGGATAAGTTTGTCATCATTTTCACAAGTAAGTCTAGTTATTTCATTAAAATAAACAAGTGTTAGTTACCTAATTTCAATAAACTAAATGATTACCTTGATAGAGAAAATTAGGATTTGAGAAAGGAGATATCTCACTGGCGATGTATGAATGTAAAGTCGGGTAGACAAGAGATAGATTTTTGGAAAAGGGTTGTGAAACTAGAAAATTCTAGTGCAATTGTTAATATTGAGGCCTTACGGGAAGCTAACACGAAGCTTAAGGTAGCTTATTTGGAAGAGGAGGTCTGCTGGAAACAAAAGAGTAGAAATAAATGGCTGAAAGAGGGTGATGAGAACACAATGTTCTTTCATACAGCGGTGCGCCAACGGCGAGCACGTAACAAAATAACTGGACTAATAGATAAAAGTGGTCAGTGGGTGGTGAAAGATCGAGAGATTCTGCACGAAGCAGTAACTTATTTCTCAGAACTCTTCTCATCAACTAGAACTCAACACAGCAGTGAGCTTAATCTAGAGCGTAAAGTCACGGATATGGATAACCAGTTTCTGATGCGACCTATTACAGAGGAAGAGGTCAAAACTGCTTTGTTTCAAATGGATCCGGATAAGGCCCCAGGCCCAGATGGAATGACAGCTATGTTTTTCCAATCCTCCTGGGAGATTGTAAAGAATGATCTAATTTCACTTGTGGAGAATTTTTTAAATACAGTTTTTTTGATAAAGATTTAAATAAGACTAATATTAGTCTTATACCTAAGGTGCCTTGTCCGACCAAGATGACGGAATTTAGGCCTATCAGTTTATGTAACATAGGGTATAAATTGGTTGCCAAAATATTAGGGTTACGACTCAAACGAGTGTTACCTAAGATTGTGTCAGAGACACAGTCAGCTTTTGTAGCGGGTGGTAGGCTGATCTCGGAAAATATTCTGATTGTTCAGGAGATGATTCATGCGTTACGCACAAATAAATCGATAAGTAGTAAGTTCATGGCAATAAAAACGGACATGAGCAAAGCATATGATAGAGTTGAATGGAATTTTCTAAGTGAGATAATGGAAAAAATTGGGTTTTTGTGACAAGTGGATAAAGTGCATCATGTGGTGTATCTCAAGTGTGGAGTATTCGGTAATCATTAATGGGGTGCCAGGAGGACATATCACTCCAATGCGGGGGTTACGGCAAGGGGACCCTTTATCCCCATATTTATTTATGTTATGCACGGAGGTTCTAATAACTAGAATGATGAAGGCAAGCGAGGATAATTGCATTACTAGGATAAAAGTGGCAAGATCTAGTCCGTCGATTTCGCATCTTCTTTTTGCGGATGATACGTTATTTTTCTGTCAAGTTAACACAGCCGAGGCAACATATATTCTTCAGATACTCGATGAATATGAGCGTATGTCAGGTCAGAAAATTAATTTTGATAAGTCATCGATTCAATTTGGGAAGCATGTTGGGCTGGACATCCAAAGAGAAATCCAACAAATATTGGGAATTAGTAAAAGGGATGGTCTAGAACAGTATTTAGGCCTCCCATAAATAGTAGCAGGGTTCAGAACTAAAGTTTTTGCTTTTGTAGCTGAAAAGCTCCAGGCTCGGTCATCTACTTGGTCTAGTAAATTTCTCTCCAAAGCGGGGAAGGAGATCTTGATAAAGTCTATTTTAACGGCGTTACCAACTTATGTGATGAGCTGTTATAGACTTCCGAAGAGTGTTCTTCAAAATGTTCAGTCTGCCATAGCTAATTTTTGGTGGTCTAGTTCTGGGTCTACCAGAGGTATCCATTGGAAAACATGGAAATATTTATGCCACCCGAAATCCAGTGGTGGTTTGGGATTTCGAATGTTAGAGGATTTTAATTCGGCTCTTCTAGCTAAATAGGTGTGGAGATTACTGGAGTTCCCAGATTCCTTGTTGGCAAAAGTGCTCAAGGGGAAGTATTATAGGGACACGAATGTTATGGAAGCAACTAACAATGGAAATGTGTCATATGGATGGCGGAGTATTATGTCGGCACGACCTTTACTAGCAAAATGGCTAATTAGGAGACTGGGAGATGGTAGAAGTACTGGTATTTGGAAGGATCTTTGGATACCAGACGTTATGCCGAGGGCAGGGGAAAGATCAGACTTACACATCTTTCCAGATTTGACGGTGGACCAATTTATAGATTCTCAAACAGGGCAGTGGAATAAGACTCTAGTCAGGCAATATTTTGGACAGAAGGATGCCCAACTGATTATGGCAATCAGATTACCGGGATTTCCGAAGCAGGATTCCTGGAGTTGGCACTATACGACATCAGGACGATACACGGTCAAGTCTGGATATCAATTAGCTGTCAGAGCACGAGATATGGACAAGAATAGTTATTGTCCTTCATTTGCTTTGTTACATAAGGAATGCTGGAAGTTAGATTGTCCACCAAAATTGAAACACTTTCTTTGGCAGACACTGTGAGGATGCACGGCAGTGTACCAAAATTTGGTCAAACGTGGTTTTGGAAACGATATCAGGTGTAGTAGATGCGGGGAGGATATCGAATCGATATAACATGTTTTATTTGAATGTCCTCCAGCACGTCAAGTTTGGGCCTTATCAGCGATACGGAGTCCAATCGGAATTTTCCCGGGTGGATCAGTTGGGTATAATTTGGATTATTTGCTTTCACGCATACGACATCAGACAGAGTGCGCCAGTTTCCCATGTCTTATTTGGTACATTTGGAAAGCACGCAACGAGTTTTGCTTCTCGCAAGTTGATCTTGACCCTAAGATCATTGTGGAGAAAGCAACAACAGAGTACACAGAATGGACTCTGGCTTGTCAAATTAGTACAGTTCCGCGGGAACTGAGATCATATAACATTGAGAGGATCAAGGCACCCTAGATATTCCCTACCACAGCTAATCTAAGTTTCACGGGCTATAAATGCTATGTGGACGCGTCCTGGAAGGATACTGACCTCTTTACAGGGGTTGGTTGGGTTTGCTTTCCAGATTCGATGGATGGAGTATGCTCGGGATCGATCAGGATTCATAGTTGTTTATCGGCTCTTCATGCGGAGCTTGAGGCAGTACTTTGGGTCTTGGGAGCGCTTGACGGACTGCGAGACGGTCTTTTCTATAATCCAGCAACCCGAGGAGTGGCCGGCGTTCATATCATACCAGGAGGAGTTTCGAAGACTGCGTCTACGATTTTCTTCTTGTACTTTATCGGTCATCCCACGACAATTAAATCATAAAGTTGATGTTCTAGCCAAGTTTGGCCGAGTTTTCTGTTTTGTGATCTGGTTCGGTCTGTTTTCTGGTCATATCGTTGTTAAAAAAAAATGATTATCTACCTAATTCACCATTTATTTTATTCTAGTACCAGCTGTTATAAGTAAACCATAGTTTTTTTTTTTTTGAATTTATAAGTAAACCATAGGGAGACTCTTTGATTTGTCTAGATTATATTCCAAAAGATTACTCAAACGAGGAGACAATTTACTTATCTAGTCTCTTTTATTTGCCATCTCTACTTATCTAGCCATTCAAAAAATAAAATTATTAAAAAGGTTTTGTGAAAAATATGCAACTTAATATTATCAATTTTAAAGTTAAGGTAATTTTATTATTTTTGTCAAAAATAATTATTAGATCGACAAGATATGATACATAGCCTAAGTTCTCCAACTAGAGTAGGGTGGGATTCAAATTCATCATTAATACCTAGCTAAATTAGGGGCAAGCCAATTAGAACACCTATATTTTGGGAAATCAATGTAATTTGATGTATTATTTATATTAATTTTAAAGATCGAATGACTACGGTGGATGATTATATTGCATAATTTTTTTTAAAGAAATAATGACTCAACTACTTCACAATTATACACTAGTGACTTAAATACTCTTCAAAAAGTATGAAAAAGGTGTGGAAAAAGTCATCAAAATATCGATTTGTCCACTTATTTACAAATTTCCACTAAACAAAAAAAAAGTGCAAAAAAAAAATTAAAATACAAAAGCTTTTTAACTTTTTTTTTCTCTTTTTTTTCTTCAATTTCTGTACCTGCTTCTTTTATTTTTATTCTCCAAAATTTGACTTCTTCCTCGAATTTCTCAATTGTGTCTTGTGCGTTAAAGGTAATGTAGCATATATTTAGGGATTTCAAACACTCAATTGTTCGATTTAGAGATTCTAAACTCTTAACATTTCTAAATTTTCTAGGGTTTGTGCTAAAATTACAAATCAACCGACTCAAGGCACAAACTGGTCAAGGTAAATCATTTATTCCAAGTGTAGGGTTTAGATTTTATGGGTTTAGTCTTGATTTCTTAGTTTGTACTTTGGTAGATTTTTGTTGAATTTGTGGGGTTGTCTCGATTCTTAGTTTACTAATGTGGTATAGGTTGGTAGATTTTCTGGGTTTGCTTTTGTTAGATGTTGGCCAAGTTTGTTTGTAACATAGTAGAGTCTCGGTTGAGTTTGGTAGAGTAATTCTCTAGTGTGGTAGAGTTTGTCAGATTTATTTTTTGTGCAGTAGACTTTGGTAAAGTTTGGTAGATCTTAGCAGAGTTTATTTGTGGTGTGGTAAAGCTATATGGTAGACTTTGGTTGAAGTTTGGTAGAGTTTGGTGGACGTCATATTTAATGTGGTAGAGTTTGGTAGATCTAGCATATCTTTCATGTTTGAATTTTTTTTTCATTTATAGGTTCATGTGGTGCACCTTCTCCAAAAGCCTTACGATGACATATACCCTAAGTGGCTTGGAGATAATCGGGACCCTAAAGTTGACAGAACGATTTGAGACATTCTCGACGAGACATTATGTGAGACCCAACCTTGGGTTAACGAATTAATTTTGTGGCCCATAAGGCCCAATAAAAGAATTTTCAAGGGAGATCAACTTGTTGAGAAAAAAGGAAAATATGCATCTTTTCAACCTAGCACCAAAACCTAGTGTGTTCCCCTATTTAAACCCACCAAATCGGCGCCGCCTAAGTTTCTTCCTCTTATGAAATCTTCAAAATCGAGCCTCATAGCAAGTATCTTCATTGCCGAAGTTGATTGATCAACCTAGAGCAACCTCCAAGTGGTAAGAAATCCAGTCTGAACCACTATTTTTCGGGGCCCATAACTAATCTGATATTAATTGTCTATTGATGATTTTGATTGTTCTGGAAAGATATTTCTCTCAAGTTTCTGTAGCTTCAAACGGATCGTTGATCGTAGTAGTATTGAGAGAGTTACATTGAGTTTAAGGTAAGACATCAACTCAGTCTCTATTTCCAGACTTTGAGAATTTTGAGTTTTGTTCTAATTGTTGTGTTCGACTTGACATATTTAGGGTCGTTTTCTGACTAGATCTGTGCAAGGAAAGTTAGGTTTTTGTTGGATTTAGATAACGAAAAATTCAGGAATGCAAAAAAATCGCCGACCTTCAAATCAAGGTAAGATCTGATCTGTAATGTCGTTGCTTGGTCAGTAAGAATCATCTGTTTTGTTGACTGATGAACCCTAGTTCTATCTGGTTTCTTGTGTGTGAAGGTTTCTGCTGTGAAAGTTGTTGAATTTGTTTTTGGCTGCGTTTTTGAATCTGTCACCGGCCAATCTAGGTGAGGATATCATCTGCGAGACTTTTAGTTTTAATTTGATATTAAACTTGTTTATTCTAGAAATTAAAAATATTTAATTAGAATATTTTTAATCATATATGAAATATTTTATAACTCTTAAATAATATTTTAGGGATTTTTATGAATGTTTTGAAATATGATAGTTGTTTTAATTATTATACAATATATAAATAATTAAAATATGTATTTTTGAGGCATCTAATAAGAGGTGATATATTTAATGTTTTGATGAAAAGTAAGTAGATAAAGAATGAGTAAATGAGTAAGTGACATGTCTCTTAAAAGTGGTGACGCGGAGGAATTGAGCTACGAGCCGAAATCCCCGTGGAAAAGAGACAATGGTCTGAATGTCTCTTAAAAAGTGTGACGCGGAGAATTAGGCCACGGGCCGACAATCCCCGTGGAAAAGAGACAATGGTCTGGAGTGAGCCGACGGGACCGCTTCAGCCCAAAAACTGCTGACGAGCTAGGGAGGATCAAGTTACGGACCGTGGTCTCCCAACCAAGGAGCTCTGAAGCCATCGTGGAGTATGGTTGAGCCGATGTGTGCGACGTTGGCTGCTACTAGCAGACCAACCTGATTGGTACAACTTGTTGAAATACACAAGTTGCACATGATTGTTTTCGATGCTTAGGATAGACGATGTTTAGTATTAATTTAGAACTTTGAGCCTCAGTGGGCAGAAGTGATCTCCTTACTGGGTATTTATACTCACCCCCTCTTTGTTTTCCATTTTCCCAGATCGGATATAGGATCGTGAGTAGCTGCTGAGTCTCCCTTTTTCTTTGAAGTTATGTGTTTCAGTTATTTATTTCGTAAGATATTTTCTTCGTTATTTTCTTTATTTTAATAATTTTTATTCGAGATATTTTATGTAAGATTTTGGGACCATCTTAGTTATCAAATAACGATTAAAAATTTTGGCACAAAGTGACACGTGTTTCAAAGAGTCAGGAGACGAGTGTTACACATTAGATAAGACATTTTGCGTTATCCCAACTTCTACAAAGAGGAAGGCCGATGGGCCCCAACGTGAGCTCTTAAGCGCAAAGAAGGTAAATTCGAAGTCCAAGGTGCCAAAGAAGCCAAAGAAGAAGAAATCTATTAAGAAGAAGAAGGCTCACGATAGTCCAAAGGCAAATGAGACTTTGGAGTTACAACCCGATATGAGTTTGGCCGAATTTCAGAAGGTGGCTAGGGAAAAAGATAAAGAAAAATTGGAGCAGAAACGGAGAAAGAAGTTTGAGGCCAAAAAGAAGGAGAAGAGAAGAAAATGATGTAAGAAATGCTTCAGTCCATGAAGCAGGCTTTTGATATAATGAAATTTGATCAAATCAACACGTCAGAACGACTTGAAAGACTAGAGGAGAAAAGAGTATACCAGGTCGTGACAAATGAGCGGCTTCATAGGCTTGAGGAAGCTTTGTGACAACAGAACTCGATTAATCGACGCCTCCTCCTTAAGGTATTGGAGATGAAACCATCAGAGGTGGTTGAAATGTTCATATTTTGACCACTTTAGCATCATATTATAGGTAGATTTGCATCCCCATTCATAGCATTTTATGCACTTTAGAATCTCTTAGGAGCATTTTTGCATACATCATGCATTTGGAGACACTAAGGTTCAAAAGAGCTGGATTTGGAGCATTATGAGGTAAAATTGGCATAAGGACTGCAAGGCTGAGCCTAAGACGTAGTGCATGAACTGAAGACCTTGAAAGCTAAAGATTGCACAAGCTTAACCTGCTTAGCTCGCCTATCACCCTGCGGATGAGACAAATTTCTGAAGCCCATAATTTGATTCGCACCCTCCCAACTCGCCTGGCATGGCGAGTGAAGATCCCTAAAGCAGCAAGCCTAGATCATCTTTTTTTTTATCTTGTTGACTTTTGTAGAAGTTTTACGGTTTTGGTCTTGGGCTATAAATACTCTTAGCCCACCAGACCCTGAGGATGAACCTTTTTACCGAAAACAGCAAAGTCTTTTCTCTCTTTTCTCCTTGCCTCTTTTCTGTTTGTTTCTTAGATCTAGTTTGATGTGTTAAGAATCTTACGGATTTAAGCCATTTTAATGCTTTTTCTATCTATGTTTTTATTGCAATTTATGGGTTTATGTTCGTAACCATGTGTGAGTAGATCGCTAAGGGTCTCTTGAGGAAGAAGTTAGATCTAGGTCTGATCCTGGATTTTTAGTTTTTTTAGGTATTTGATGTGTATGTCTAACTTTATGTTTGAGCTTAATGCTAGTTTCATCCTGATCACATTGAGATTTGATTTGCTTGAGTCCTAGATCTGAGAAGTTCTAGGGTTCCAAGTTTAGGTGCAGTTAGGACTAACATTCCTATCCCAAGAGATTGGTCGTTTAGGTTGTTAGTTGGATGATTTGAGAACTTGTTCATCATGCCAATCTGCTGAGAAATCTCCATAGAGTTTTGGCTTATATCTCAGCAGGTTGATATTTCATGTTCATGAAAATAACTTGTTTACCCAGTTTCTGTGTTTTTCCGCCTTAGATCATGCTTAATAGGTTGCTAGACAAGCTTAAGAACCCTTAATTGCACCGAAGTCACTAAACTTTCTACCTCATAACCTTGCTTTAGCTTTCTAATTTTCGAAGTTCATACTCTGTTTTAGCTGCTTGCTCTGTCTTTCTTAATACTCTGTTTCTACCATTGTTGCTTGCTCTGTTTGACCTGATCCTAAAAATTGATGCACTTGAACTAGATTGGTATCATGTCCCATGTGTTAGCACCACATTTTGGTTCGATACCTATTGTATTACAATATGGTTGACTAACAAGGGTAAAAACCTTGTTATTAGTGGTGATAGCCTTGGAAAAGCCTAAGAAGTCTGATGTGGATGAAAGTCAGTCTCGTGGAAGTGAGACTCGAGAAGAAGGTGTTGAGGCCTCAGTTGGGAAGAAATAGGTACGTAAGAGTGTACTTGATTACGACTGAACCGTATCAAAGACCCAATTATGTTGTATGAATCGAATATGTGTGGTGCTGACTTTGTAAACTTTATGGCAGATTTTGATAATGTGATATAGACATGAATGGTTTATTACTTTATCTTTCTTTGGTGTACTGTTTTGGTTTTTTGTTTTGACTGTGGTAGTTTGTTGACAAAGGTAATAAATATGTATGAGTTAAAATATATTAGAGATTGGTGGAGTTAGTTGTACTAACTCTATTACGTTTTCTTTCAAGAAAGAAAGGATATATGAGGAGCAAGCAACGTCACAACCTTTGTCCCCAACATTAGCATCATCTGAAAATGTAGAGGTAAGCTTGGTAGTTCTTTGGTAGACCTTGGTTGATTTATGTAATCGTTCGGTAGATCTTTGGTGGACTTTGATATAGTTTGGATGACTTACTACTTAACTTGAATTGTTTTGTATAAGTATTGGATCTCCGAGGAGCAGCAAACCTCACAGATCTGGTAAATTCCTTGAAGTTTGCTTATCTTTTCTGTTTGACTCTGGTTGTGTTAGTATTATGTTACATTTTTTTGCATCATAAGACCCGTTGTATGAATATGTTTTATCGAAGACATATACATACTCCATCTCCATATAAGAGTGATAGGATAACGTTCCTTGATCTTTACCTATGTCATTTCTGGTGTACGCAGTACCTGCCCTTCACGGTAAACCCCCATAAGTATATTCTAGGAGAGCCCCTGTACGGTATCCAACGAACAAGTACTGGTTTCGAGAGCTTGACACATTGTACGTTTCTCATAACATCAACAATGTCTATTGAGTAGCGGTGGAGATCGATTTACTTAAAGATTAGAATCTACGATCATGTCCTCTTAGTTGTGTCGTATTAACAATTTATTGACTCAGTCAGGTAATCTTCGTAGGCAACTGAATGGTTGAGTTATAATAGATCTTGGTAGAGCTCGGTTGACTTATATCAAGTGTGTGGTTGAGTTATGGTAGAATTTGGTAGATCTTGGTTGACTTTTATGAAGTGTGTGGTTGAGCTATGGTAGATCCTAATACACTATGATGCAGTGTGTGATTGAGTTATGATATATATTTGTAGAGTTTTTTTGATATTTAGTAGAGAAATGTTCATCTTACTTATAAATGTTGATTACATTTTTATGCAACAAGGCCATACGCGAGGATGGTTCCATATATGCGTAGGAGCATGCTAGCTCCAAAGATGCGGAAACATGTTAAGGCTAAGGCTTACACTATTATTAGGGTGAAGGCGACCACAATGAACCATCAATCTGATGACTGTGGCATTTACACGCTGAAATTTATTGAGTGCCTTTGACACATATTTAAGGGACTAGATGATAAGTTTGTCCCTTTTATCCGCATGAAATTCGGCGTTGATGTCATGAATGAGCTTCCACTACCAGAGATAGTTTTATCGACAGATCCGCATCCGCGTTCGGAGAAAATTGACAAGGAGGTATTGAATACAGCGTCACATGAGTTGCTTTTGGTAGATCTTGGTAGAGTTTGTATAAGCAATTACAAAACTCTCCTTTGTAAACAAATACTCTCAAATGACCAATATTTTATGACATAGATGATGTACCTATGAGAGTATATCAAAGTTAATTTCATTTTGTAATGGACGAAATTTGCTAATGCATTAACATAATAAGATTTAACTGAATAGATTTTGGTTGATATTAGTAGAGTTTGGAAAGATTTGGATGTAGCTTCTGGTTGACCTTACACATAACATGGATAATAGATTTTGGTAGATTTACAACATGCAGTAAAACAAACCTAACGATTTGAAGATTGGACGTCTGCTCTACATGTTCGAGCATTATGTCGCACATCTTTACATCGCGAACAAGTCGTCACATTTCGTGGGCGTTTTATATCTAATGAGGACTCAAACCAAGATTTCATCCGCGAGCTCTTTGACCTACCAAGTTAGTTACATAGAACATGAGGTAACCAAACTTTACTAGCCACCTTTTCAGGTATTGGAAGTGTTGCATCTCTTGGCATCATACATATGGTGTACGTATGGTACAAGTAACTCGTATAATAGTAAGGATCTGTGAGCTTGATCTTTGAACGATGCCGTGCTTCTGCCACGGCTAAGGCCTGCACACAAGGTATTTAATCCACGTTAAACGTTTTGAAAGAACACATTTTCTCCATCAAATTAACCAAATGTGACGAGAATGAGCAAATGACAACAACTTGGTGCTCATCAATGTTTTGTACATTGTACTGTGTGGTTTATAGGAGTCTATTATGCATGGTCAAAAAACAAAAATAGTTACGTCTGTTGAAGTATACTGAACTCTACTACATAGATATCCAAGATCTTCCAAACTCAACCCAACTCTACTACACAGATATCCAAGATCTACTAAACTCTACCAAACGCCACCAAACTTCACTACATAGATATCCAAGGTCTTCCAAACTCTACCAAACTCACCTACAAAGATATCCAAGATCTATTAAACTCTACAAACTCTACAAACTCCACTAAACTCTACTATGTAGCATCCAAGATCTTTTAAACTCTACCAAACCCTACTACACAAATATCAAAGATCTACTAAACTACACTAAACTCTACCAAGCCATACCTGAAATTATGGCCAATTCTTAATCATCGGGAATGACGCAGTTGATAACAAGGTTTTGCTGTGTTTCCCAAATAACCTACTATTATGTAATCAATTGCAATACAGTATGATGTCAATCCACTGGGTAATTAACTAGCAATCAGGATGCAATCTACTTATCCTAATCTAAGCTAGAAACGATTATGGTGGGTTGTGACGCAATGAAAATGAAATACTAAAACAGAGCACAAAAACAGAATGTTAAAACAGAGTAATGAAAACAGAGCAATAGCAAAACAGAGTAGAGTACAAAACAGAGTAATTGTAAAACAGAGTTTTTAAATTAAAAACAGAGTATTAAAGGTCACGAAAATTCAATGGAGAAAAGGGGTTCTTGAGGTTACAAATCAATGATTAAAGCATTCCTAGGGGTTTCAGACTTGTTTATCAACCTATTTAGATGACCTCTAGGCAATGAATCACATAAATCACATTCATTCTCATGCAATGGGACCTCCCTTGAACAACAACCAGACTTGATCCTCACCAACGATTAGAAGTTCAAGAGGCATTAGACATGGACCTAACAGAGCCTAATAACACCCTGACAATCAATCTCTTGAGCTAGGAGAAGTTATCTCAAGCTAAGTTTGTTCAAGCGATTCCGCAGACACCTCTCGGGTGGAAATCACCAAGTGATCAGATTTCAATTGATCAGAGAGAAATAAGCATTAAGGACACTTAAATTAAAGAGATGCAAACCTTAATTAACCATAAACAAATCTGGAAATCCCCTAGGTTTATCCTAATCTCACCATCCACTCAAGAACCCTAATTTGACTTACTTATAATTCATGAAGAAGAGCATATACTTGGAATCAAAAATCAATAACATAAACTTAAAGAATAATTCAGAGAGAACTCGATTCTTCTGCTAGAAAATTCGATATATTCAAAGTGGAAATTCCAAAACAACTTAAAGATCAACAAATATCTTCTAATCAAAAGAAAAAGGAAAATTACTTAATGAGAAAAGGAAAATTACTTAGAAAGAAAAAAAGAAAATTACTAAGAAATAGAAAAGGAAAATTACTAAGAAAGAAAAAGGAAAAAAAGCTTAAAATGTTATTGGGCTTGCCTTTTTACATAAAGGGGTATTCATAGACCCTTTTTACAAAAAGCCCTAAAAAGTCAACTCTGACAAAAAAAGTCAAAATTCTGGTGTGAAAACTATTCGACCAAGTGATGGTCGAGTGTCATGCTCGAGTGTCATGGAGATATGCCAAATCTTCTAGATCACATCCTGAACTTCAACTTTAGGCCAGCCGATTTTCCCGTAGGTCTTCTTGTAGTCCAAAATACTCCGTAATAAGCTCTAAAAGTGCCTAAAAATACCCTTTATGCGATGTATGCAATGCCCAATACTAAATATGCAAATTAGGTCTAAAAGAACATAAAACAATGATAATACTGTAAGTATGGATGCAAAACATGCTAAATTATGCCCCTAAAATGTGCTAAAATGCAGACACATCAACTCCTTCAAACTTAGTCTTTGCTTGCCTTCAAGCAAATATGCATAGAGGTAAGAAGGAAGAGAGGTTGCTGACAACGGGAACATCTTACCTCAAACAAACAACTTATCAAGCTAAAAACCGTAATCCACAAGTGAACTCCTAATCTATTGTAAGAACCACAATCTACTTTCATCAAGGCTTAGCATAATAACCAAATATTCCCTAATACTTAGCCGGACTCTAAGAAACTCAGATTTGGAACCTATTTCTTATAAGTGCAGACCGCAAGAGGGGCTATCCATCAAAGACTTTGGGATTCAACTTCCTCAAATTCAGCAAGACACCATTAATTCAGCATTTTCGATCACTTCTTATTTTCAACTTCTACCTTTGCTCAAACTTGTATTTATTTGCTCCAGCTTTATCAATGAGACACGAAAAAGTATGGGTTTACGCACAGTTCCGGTTCACCTTAGGCATCAATGTATTAACTTTATCAATGATACACGAAAAATTACGGGTTTACACACAGTCCCGGTTCATCTTAGGCAACATCAGAATGGTTTCATCGATGAACAAAAGAAGGTATGAGTTTACGCACAATCCTCGTTCATCTTAGACCATATTATTTGAGCTGAGTTGTAAGTAGGATGATTCTATATTCATTTTATGCTTTTCTTTCTACTTAGCTAGCTGAACCTAAGGAAGGATCTTATGCAATGTATCTCAAGCCCCTAATTTGGTAAAAATTGAATTCGATTATGAGGCAACAAATCTGGTTCTTTTTGAGACACAACATAAGCATCGGTTTCTAAGATCAACGATCTACCAATCAGTGTTCAAGAGGGAAAAAATGCGAGTCCAAGAGTTCACTATGGTTACTAGCCAATCAACCTAGCAAGACTATCTATCATTAGCAAGATGATTCCCAAAACTGTAGACTCAATCCTATATGAATGTGATGCAGCTACATGAACACTCTGATTTTGACTGATGCTTTTTCATGTTTTTTTAAATTTTTATGGGTTTTATATGCCTTAAATGAAATGCACATGAACAAATATGCTAACTAAAAAATATTTATGGTTTTTCTATGCCTTCAATGAAATGCAGATGATGAAATGAGGAAAAAGGAAACTAAGAATCACAGAAAACAAAGTCAAATATCCTCTAGAACCCTCCCCCAAACTTGAATCACATAGTCCCTTGTGTGCATAAAAGCCCGATAGAGGATCCTAGACCAGCAACTCAAGAGAAAATATGCAATGGTATATACAATGAAGGGACGGAACTTGGTACCTTTCAGTTGTTCCAGTAGCCGGTGGCTTGGTTTCGCATGAATTCCATGTAACGAGCATCATCCCCCTGACACTCGACCTCATGTCGCTCGAGTCTCTTGGTCGAGTGTCGTGATTGATGCTCGACCTCATGTTGCTCGAGTGTCTGGCTCGAGCTTGTACCTGCTGGGTCAAATTGTCTTCTATATAAGAACGCCGCGGTGTTTGCTGAGGAGTGCCTAGCCGGTGTTGGTTGTTGCTGTCTCTCACGATCCACGGATACAGAAGCGCGCCTTGGGCGAATTGGCTGTGATGGTGGACCGCTGTTCCTTTCCAAAACAACTACTTTCCTATTCAGCTCCTCGTTCTCTTGCCTTATAACCTCGTCTCTAGCAGTTAGCTTTTTCACTTTCTTCATGTGCCATTTAATTAGGGCTCCTTAACGTGGTGGCATAGTGTATTCTTCGAAACAGTATGCCACGGGATCCACCTCGTCACTGTCGGTTCCGGTCCCACCTGTCCTATCTTGGGCCCCACTTCCCTGTAAAACGTACAAAAATCCTTCCAAGTGCATGCAAGATGAAATAGATGCAATTAAAGATGAAAACTATAAGAGTAATAAAAGAAATCAAATATGATGAATGTGAATGCAAAAATTAAATGTATATACAGAGGATACCTTTGGGATTGCCTCCCAACTGCGCTTGTTTATAGTCTTGAGCTTGACTTCCTCATATTCATTGGAGATGAGGTGGCTCATCGAGAAGAACCGAAGTTCCCTCAGGAATCGTGCAGTTAGCCAAGTATGGCTTAACTCTATGACCATTCACTGTAAATTCTTCTCCTTTGTTGTTGGTCAAGGTGACTGCTCCATATGGTAGAACTTTCAGCACTTTAAACGGACAAGACCACTTTGATTGGAGTTTTCCGGGAAACAGCTTGAGCCTAGAGTTAAAGAGAAGCACTTGATCACCAGCTGTGATCGTTTTTGGTTGAATCTTCCTGTCATGGGCTGCCTTGGTGCGATCCTTGTATGCCTTAGAGCTATTATACGCCTAAAGTCTGATCTCCTCTAGTTCATGCAGATCCATTTGTCTCTTTTCTTGGGCTATCTTGAAATCGAAGTTCAGAAGCTTGGTTGCCCAAATCGACTTGTACTCTAGTTCTACTGGCAAATGGCAAGACTTTCCATAGAGTAGCTGAAAAGGCGTTATCCCAATGGGTGTTTTGAAGGCAATCCTATAAGCCCAAAGAGTATCATCCAGTTTGGCGGCCCAATCACGCTTTGATAGCCCAACTACTTTCATCAGAATAGACTTGATCTGCCTATTAGATACCTCGACTTGCCCACTAGTTTGGGGATGATAAGGAGTTGCAACCTTGTGTTTAACCCCATGTTTCCTAAGCAGGTTTTCAAAGACTTTGTTGACGAAGTGGGACCCTCCATCGCTGATCACAACTCTTGGCACACCGAACCTGGGAAATATTATGTGTTTGAAAAGCTTAAGCACTACCTTTGCGTCGTTCGTAGGAGATGCAATTGTTTCTACCCATTTGGAGATATAATCCACAGCAACCAGAATGTAGTTGTTCCCTAAAGATGGTGGTTTAAAGGTTCCCATGAAATCGATTCCCCAGTAGTCAAACACTTCTATTTCCAAGATAGGATTCTGAGGCATTTCATTCCTCCTACTTATACTGCCCATTCTTTGACAACAATCGCATCTCAATATGAATTCTTGGCAGTCCCTAAAGATCGATGGCCATCATAATCCAGATTGAAGAATTTTTTGTGCTGTCTTGAATGCAGCAAAGTGTCCTCCGTATGCGGATCCATGGCAGTGTTCTAATATTCCCTTAACTTCTTCTTCTGACACACACCTTCTGAATAGTCCATCAGACCCTTGCTTGTAGAGAAAAGGTTCATCCCAGAAGTACTGCTTCACATCCCTAAATAATTTCTTCTTTTGATGATGGTTCAGAGTCTTAGGTAGTTCTCCTCATACCAAAAATTTCACTAGATCGGCATACCACGGCAAAAAAGTCCCCACAAGTTTCAAACCAATCGAAAAACATCTTTTCTGACTGTGTGTCTGACACTCGACCAGAGGTTGGTCGAGTGTCATGATCGAGTATCCGATGGAGAAACTCAACAAATGTTCTTCTGGCATGTCATCGTCTATTGGAAGGGGTCCTTTCACCTGCATCCTGGAAAGATAATATGCGACACCGTTTTCTATCCCAGGCTTGTCAACTATCTCTATATTAAATTCCTGCAGCAGCAAAATCCACCTAAGTAGTCTAGGTTTGGCATCCTTCTTTTTCATTAAGTACCTTAGAGCTGCTTGATTTGTATGCACAATAACTTTCGATCCAACCAAGTAGGATCTAAACTTCTCAAAGGCGAACACCACTGCTAGTAACTCCTTTTCTGTCGTGACATACTTCACCTGGGCCTCATCTAGTGTTCTACTAGCATAGTAAATCACATTGAGCTTCTTATCCTTCTTTTGTCCCAGAACTACTCCAACAGCGTAATCACTAGCATCACACATTATCTCGAAAGGGAGAGTCCAATCAGGCGCTTGGACAATAGGTGCTGTCACTAAGGCTTCCTTAAGTTCCAGAAAGGCCTTGAGACAGTCTTCATCAAAGACGAAGTCCGTCTCCTTGCAGAGGAGACGAGTTAGAGGCCTAGCAGTCTTAGAAAAATCCTTAATGAAACGCCTATAAAACCCTGCATGACCCAAGAAACTTCTAATGTCTTTCACTGTTTTGCGAGGCTGCAGTTGAACCATGAATTCTATCTTGGCTTTATCAACCTCAATACCGTTTTCTGATATCTTATGACCCAGAATAATGCCCTTTTTTACCATGAAGTGGCACTTCTCCCAATTAAGCACAAGGTCTGTTTCAACGCACCTAGATAGAACCCTGCACAATTTCGATAAACAGGAGGAGAAAGAAGAGCCATAGACAGAGAAATCGTCTATAAATACCTCAACCATCTCCTCAGTCACATCTGAAAATATCGAAGTCATGCAACGTTGAAAAGTAGCAGGTGCATTACAAAGACCAAATGACATTCTCCTATATGCAAATGTGCCATAAGGGCAAGTTAAGGTTGTCTTTTCCTGATCATTTGGACGTATAGGGATCTGAAAAAATCCACTATATCCATCAAGGAAACAGTAGTATGAGTGATTAGCCAACCTTTCTAACATTTGATCAATGAAGGGCAAGGGGTAATGATCCTTCCTATATGCAGAATTCAATTTCCTAAAATCAATGCACAGTCTATGCCCTGTAACAGTTCTAGTGGGACTAAATCATCATTCTCATTCCTAACAACAGTGACTCCTCCCTTTTTGGGCACACAATGCACATGAGACACCCATCTGCTATCCGAAATGGGGTAAATAATATCAGCATCTAGCAATTTCAAAATTTCTTTCTTAACAACCTCTTTCAAATTTGGATTTAATCTCCTCTGAGGTTCCCTGCTAGAGTAGGATTCATTTTTGAGGTGAATTCTATGTGTGCACAAGTCAGGAGAAATTCCTTTAATATCAGACAATGAATATCCTAGAGCTTTCCTAAACCGTTTCAACTCAGTAAGCAACATACCTAACTCATCATTAGTTAATGCATCATTCACTATCACAGGATATGTTGAGTTTGTTCCAAGAAACGCGTACCTGAGCCCGGAGGGGAGTGGTTTAAGGTCCACTTTTGGTGATTTGAGCTCTGACCAATCGTTTGGATCGACTAAGAGTTGAAACTCGACCTTGGTGTGATCGAGTGTAGTGGTCGAGTGTAGGCTATTTGAGGCCGAATCAGGACACTCGAGCTCAGCTCGGTCGAGTGTCATGGTCGAGTGTACAGTCTCAAAAGGAGTTTCCCCTTTTAAAAGCTTGCAAGAATCCAACAGTTTCTTGTAAACCTCCGTTTCCTTGTGTACGTACCCATCACAACCATCTTTTGTTAAAGCAGTACCAAGGTGATCTTCTTCCATTAACTCCTCGAACAGATCCTCTAAAAGATCATCTATCTCTTGAACTACAAACAGATGTGCCTCAATAGTTGGTTTCCTCATCACATCGCTGATGTTGAAGGTCATTTTGAAATCCTTCCCCAAATTAAGTTCAATTTCTCCTTTTGGCACATTAATCACAGCTCCTGCAGTGGCCAAGAAGGGTCTGCCAAACAACAAGGGGTCTTTGGGTTCTTTTCCCATGTCAAGAACAACGAAATCTATTGGGAATCCTATTCCTCCAACCTGAACTGGTAGATCTTCTAGAATACCATGTGGAATCCTAACCGATCTATCAGCTAATGCCAAGGATATCTTGCAGGTTTTTTACTTGTCAAATCCTAGACGTTTGGCAACTGTTAGTGGTATCAAGCTGATCGATGCTCCTAAATCACATAAGCAACTTCTCAATGTGAGAGGTCCTAAGGAGCATGGGATTGTGAATGTTCCTGGATCATCTAGCTTCTTAGGTACAACTTTCCTCTATATAACAACACTGAACTCATGTGTTAGCACAACCATCCCTTCAACTTCTTGTGTTATGTCTTTGATTGCATCCTTCAAAAATTTCTGGTAAGGAGGCATCAGCGTGAAGGCATCCAGAATTGGTATCTTCACCTCAACATCCCTCATATGTTTTTCACAGAGAGCCTTATATTTGTCTGCAACATCCTTCTTGAATCTCTGTGGGAAAGGAAGCTGGGGTTTGAAAGGCGGGTGAGCGAACGGTTTTGGGTCTTTCTGCAAGTCAGTCGGTTTTCTGGTTCAGGAGGTGACACTCGACCAGAGGTTGGTCGAGTGTCATGGTCGAGTGTCAGAGGTTTCAGCGGTTTCATGTTGATTTATATCTGTTCTTCGATCAAATCATCCTTCCCTTCCTGAATGGCACTGTCCTCAGCGGCGGCTGTGTCCTCAGCACATATTAGTAATTCACGACCACTACAGAGTGTAATGGCTTTGGCGTGATACTCCTTAGGGTTCTGAACAGCTTTACCTGGTAGTTGTCCAGTCGGTTTCACGGTAGATGAGGATCCTTGCTGATTCTCGACATATTTGAGGCGGGCATTGAGAGTTTCAAACTTGCAGTGGAGGTCATTATGGGAAGCATCTATCTTAGTGTGTAACTCAACAAATTTCCTTGTTATTTCAGAAGTTGTGGCTGTCTGACCTTTCAGTATTTGTTGTAATATATCCATTACCTCAGGTGTTTGTTGGGGTTGGGTTGTGTTGTTTGATTCATAACCAGGTGGTACAGTGTGTTGGTGGTGATGAGTTTCCTGGTATTATTGTTTTGGGATAAAGGTTTTGGGTTGTGGTTAGTTATGTGGTTTTGGTGGGTATACCTGATCTTGAGGGTTTGCTACGTTGTTGTTTCTGTAGGAGAGGTTAGGGTTGGGTTTGTAGCTGTTGTAAGGCCTGTAGCTGTTACCTTGATTCTCCACAAAACTGACCTCCTCTACCTGATCTTCATCCTCTCCAACCTGTTATGACTCACTCACATGATGCACCTGCTTATGGTGAACCGAGAGCAACCTATCGAGCTTGTCTTGTATGGCTTTGAGCTCCTTCCTACTAACCATGTGAGGATCAGCTGTACCTCAAGGATTTCGATCGTAGTTTTCACTGTATTGGCCATCTGCTTGTGCTAAATTCTCAACCAATTCCCATCCATCATCTACATCCTTGTTCAGAAAGTTCCCATTGCTTGCTGTGTCTAGGAGCATTTGGATTTTGGGAATAACTCCTCTGTAGAGAGTGCTAAGAAGTGACTCAGTAGTAAACCCATGATGAGGACATTGGGATTGGTACATCTTGAATCATTCCCATGCCTCAGAGAATGTCTCAGAATGGTTTTGCTTGCAACCGGAGATAGAATTGCGAAGTTTCGCGGTTCTGGAGTTGGAGAATCATTTTCCTAGAAACGCTTGTTTGCAGGCATCCCAGGATGTAATAGACCCTTGGGGCAAGTGTTTCTCCCACAGGTGTGCTTTGTCTCCAAGAGAGAGGAATCAACCTCAGTTGTAAAGCATCCTCACTAACCCCATTAATCTTTGTCAAACTGGTTAGTCTCTCAAACTCATCAAGGTGATCCAGCGGATCCTCGGAAGACAAACCATGAAACTTACTGTTCTGTACTATGGAGATCAATTCCATGGCATTGTGTGTGAATACTGGGAGCATCACCAGCTCCAATGTGTCTTACGCGCCTAGGACGAGGTCCTAGGTCAGTAGCTTGTACCTGGTCTTCCATGTCTACCTGATCCGTAAACTCCTCGTTCAATCTGTTCCGCTGTTCCCGCAAGTGTTCACGAGGCAAACAATCTATTTTGTCGAAGTAGGGGATGAGATCTTCACTACCACAGGATCTAGTATTCATGCAAGTGTGTTTTTGTCAGCTGTAACAGACACTCGACCAAAGGTTGATCTAGTGTATTGATCGAGTGTTCTGGGTTTTGCGGAAAAAATTAAGACACTCGAGGTTGTTGGGTTGAGTGTATTAATCGAGTTTTTTGGGAACAGAGAAAAGTCAAGGTACTCGAGCTTAGATGGTCGAGTGAGTTGATCGAGTGTTCCTGAAAACAGACAAAAACATGAAACGAGCTTTAGAATGTAGTTGTAAAACTTAGTCTCAAGAAAGTGAAAATCCTAATTGTAGCTAAATAGGACCCAGTTGGCAACGACGTCAATTTGATAACAAGGTTTTGCTGTGTTTCTCAAATAATATACTGTTATGTAATCAATTGCAATACAGTATGGTGTCAATCCACTGGGTAATTAACTAGCAATTGGGATGCAATATACTTATCCTAATCTAAGATAGAAACAATTATGGTGGGTTGTGATGCAATGAAAACGAAATACTAAAACAGAGCACAAAAACAGAACGTTAAAACAGAGTAATGAAAACAGAGCAATAGCAAAACAGAGTAGAGTACAAAACAGAGTAACTGTAAAACAGAGTTTTTAAACTAAAAACAGAGTATTAAAGGTCACGAAAATTCAATGGAGAAAAGGGGTTCTTGAGGTTACAGATCAATGATTAAAGCATTCCTAGGGGTTCCAGACTTGTTTATCAACCTATTTAGATGACCTCTAGGCAAGGAATCACATAAATCACATTCATTCTCATGCAATGGGACCTCCCTTGAACAACAACCAGACTTGATCCTCACCAACGATTAGAAGTTCAAGAGGCATTAGACATGGACCTAACAGAGCCTAATAACACCTCTCTCTCTTTTCTCTC
>JAKUCM010010195.1:0-30135 GCA_023374145.1 Lepidium sativum
ATAATTCTTGACCTACTGCTAATATTGGGATAATGGATGAGAACCTTCGTCTTGCCAATCGAGACGAAGAGTTATATTGGAAGCAAAAGAGTCGGAACTGCTGGTCGCGGGAGGAAAATCATAATACACGATTTTTCCATTCAAAAACAAAGCAAAGGAGGGCTTTTAATAGGATAACTAATGTCTTAAATAATGGGAGGGTTTAGAGTTTCTAAGGTAAACGACATTATTGTGGAAGCGACATTATTGTGGAAGCGGTGCGTTATTATAAAAAAAATTTTACTTTGATGAGCTCTGTGTCTTCGACCTTTTCTTCAGTAGAGTCAATATGGTCATGGATGCTTGAAATGTGTCCGTTGATGCGGTCGGTTTTATAAGTTGAGGGTGTGCTATGCTCTTTTCTTGATGAACCTCGGTAAGCTCCAAGGTCGGATGGTATGTCGACTTTTTTTTTCCTAGAGTCATGGTTGGTGATCAAGGACAACATTGTAAACTTGGTCAATTAGTTCCTGGTTTCTGGTGTGTTGGATCCCACATTGAATCTCACTAATATATGTTTAGTTTCTAGGGTTGGGGCAGTCAACTCTAATCTTGGGATATCTTCAAATAAGTTTGTGTAATGTCATTATAAAATTATTTTGAAGATTTATTGCTTATGTTTATGGCGAATTTTTCCCTATTCAGTTTCAGATACTCTGTGTGCTTTTTTTGAAGCCTACAAATTTTTGATAACATTCTTATAGCTAAGGAGATGTTTCACGCTCTTAGGGACGAATAAGGTTGTTCGAGGGAAGTTTATGGTCGTTAAAACTGATATGAGTAAAGCGTATGATAGGGTGAAATGAGAGTTTTTGGAAAGTCTTCTACGTTGATTTGGGTTTAATTCCCATTAGGTGTCTTGTGTCATGCATTTTTGTTTGATCTATTCATTATTATGTACTGATCAATGGTTCTCCTTTTGGTTGGATTGTTCCTCATCGTGTCTTAAGTCAGGGGGATCCTTTATCCCCATATATTTTCATCCTTTGTTATGGAGGTGCTCATCTTGAAGCTTGAGCATGAAGAATTAGCAAAGTTGATCTTGGGGGCTGTTATTGCTAGGCAGTGCCCCTCAGTCTCACACTTGCTTTTTATGGATGATAGTTTCTTCTTCTGCAAACTTGATAACGATGATGCTTTGATTATTTTATGTATTCTCCAATAATACGGTGAGGTTTCAAGTCAACAAATCAATTCTGAAAATCTTATATTCAGTTTGACCATCAAGTATCTGATCTCTCTAAAATAGAGATTCAGAATATCCTGGGGGATTCGCAATATCGGTGGAACGAGGACATGTTTAGGGCTTTATGAAGGCCTCAAGGGCCAAAATCTAAGGTTTTTGCTTTTTGTTAAAGATAAAATTAAGGCTAGGATTGATTCCTTATCGTCTAGGTTTCTTTAGAAAGGGGGTAAGGTGGTTCTTTTAAAATCGGTGTTCACAGCGCTGCCGTCTTATGTGATGTTATGTTATCGATTACCGAAAGTTCTTACTTCTAAGATAACTTCAACGATTGCTAATTTTTGTGGCAAAGTTCTCAGACTTCTAAGGGTATTTATTGGGCTTCTTGGGCTAAGTTGTGTCAAAGTAAGCAAGATGGGGGGTTATGTTTCAAGGCTATTGAGGAGTTTAACACATCTTTGCTTGCCAAACAGTTATGGCGGCTAATTGACTGCCTGAATTCCTTGGTTTCTCGTGTTTTTAAGGGTCAGTATATTCTGGCTTCTAGTCCTTTTGAACCTCGTAGGGGTTTACTCTTCATCCTACGGGTGGTGAAGTATGGGTTAGTAATGTTTCTTCGATTTTGATTTTGTAGGACCCATGGATTCCTGATTCTATTCTACGACCGCCGGTTGGGGAAGGTTCCATGTATCACCCTCAACTTATGGTGGATCAACTTATTGACCTTCAACTTTGTTATTTGATCCTCATGATGCTCGATTGATTTTTGGGGTATTTTGATTCCTCGGTTTCCTAAAGAGGATTAGTTGGGTTGGCCTTTCATCAAATACGCTAAGTATTCTGTTAAATATGGGTATTGGTCTGAACGTAATATTTCCCAATTTGAGTGTAAGAGGTTTGGTTCAACAGTGGAAAACTTGCAAATCCATATGTGGAAAGAATAATGTCCTCTGAAGATTATGCACTTCCTATGGCAGGCTCTATCTGGTTATTTGGCTATTGGATTTAACATGGTTTATCGTGATAACCCTTGTTCATCGTCATGTAGTCGTTGTGGTGCTGGTGAGGAGACTATTAATCATGTCTTGTTTGAGAGCCCCTCATCGGTTTAGACTTGTGCCTTATCTGGCTGATGTTTAGCATTTGCATCAACTCCTCCGGAAGGGAGGCCGAGATCCAACTGTCTACCTAGGTAGGTTGGCTATACAAAAATATCTAACACTCAAATAGTACAACAAATGCAAATAACTTGTCATTGAAAGCACTTGAGGTTTGAATGCACATGGAATCTAGAATTGGAAACAATAGGATTGCAATGCGTTGACTCAATCTATAACAATCAATCCTTATGTTTTCACTTAATATATTTCTGAAAATATACTTCTCATTTGCAATAAGTCAAAGGTAAAGAGATTGATCTAAGAGAATGAATAAGGATGCTCAAGAAGACAATGAAGCTCTATCTAACAACATGGAACACCAAACACCTTGTGTGCAACACAACTTATAGCTTCTAGATTCAAGAGATTAAGTTAAATCTAGCTTTAAGAACATCTAAATTGACGAATCTAACATTTTAAACATCAAAAGCCAATCATCAAAAACTAGATCTATCAAACCTTCAACTCAACAAACATAATGAAAAATATTAAAAGAAGATATTAAGAAGAAACTCGAGATAGATGATTTTGATTTTAAAGATCCACATGAAGAACAAAGTCTCTTAAGTAATTTCCCTCCAAAGTATCAACTCTTCCTAAGAATGTTGGATCCAACTCTCCCTAAGGAGACTGAAAAATAAGATTAGAATTGTCCTTCAACCCTTAGAAAATAGGGTTTTGAAATCCAAAAAGGAGTTAGGTCGATCAGGGACAAACAAGATCGCATCCCAACTATAAAAAAATACATATTTTGCGTATCTTTGTGGCAGAATGACATATCTCCAGTAAAATTGTCATATCTTTCTAACAGCTTGTCCTAATACATTTAAACTACCACCAAATGAAATATAACTCTTGTGGCTATCTTGTGTCAATATTTCATCCAATTCTGTTCAAAGGATGACTTTCATTTATCAATAATATCAAGCACATAGTTGCTGTTTTTTTTACTAAAGGCCTTGTCTCGACCAAAACTAATGTGTCACGTGGCTATGGTGGGGTTTTCCGGAGGTTCATAACGAACAGTGAATAGTATAAAATAGAGATTCGGGTTGCAAACAAGTTTTATGGGTGGAGGAGGTTACATATATATCTCGATCGGTAATCTCCGAGCAAATGGTAGCGATGCGGATAAGTCAAGTGAAACGTAGATTTAACTTGGCTTTGGGAATAAGGGAATGGCTTGTTGTAATGACACGTGAGTGATGACTCTTCTCACGATACGGCCAAACTCAGCCGCCGTGAGCCCGGTTTGACGGTGGCTAAGGGTTTCTATGCGAGTCGCACGCAAAGAGAAAAAAAGATAAACTTTGTTCTTTTATTAATTGAAGGTTAACCTTATTACAAAGACCTAAAAAGCCTTTACATAGGCGTGCTTACAAGCTACTAAAACCCTAAAACATTTGGGTCAACTTAAATGAAAACGCTAGTCAAACAAAAGGGACATGTCCTTATTATAACCACGAAAAGAAAGCCTAAACGGCTATTATTATAATATGGGGAGAAATGGCCATGACATACGGAGATGCGTACCCATGCGCTAAGTACGTTGGCCTCATTAAAACCTCCCTTGGAAAACCACTTGGGACAAACCTAAGGTGAGGAAAAAGAGTACCAATTTCCTTAATGTCTTTTGGGTCTTCACCTAGTAATGGTGAAGAATGATCGGATAACCCCCGGTGGGTCGCGTCCAGCTTGGTTGTATGACCGCGAATCATACAATGCTAAGAACTTAGTTGCGTAGTTGTTGTATTGGGTCTGGACCTTGCTGGCAGTTATTTTGGATCTGGTAGTGATTCCCGGGTCGATCCTTGGTACTTGGCTAGTGTTTCGTGTCTCGCAAGTTAGTCTGTCTGTTTCCCTCGACCCGCGGGTCGATCTGTGTTGGCCATTTTCCCGTCCCTCATCCGTTCCGTCGTCCGGGTGCATTATGATAGGTTGGGATCCATAATTCCCTCCCCCTTGGGAAAGTTCTGACCTCAGAACTTCATCGTCGTCACCTATATCAAAAGAGACTAAAACAGCTACATTGAAAGAGCTAAAGGTTCGAGGCGGTAGGCATTGTTGTTGATCCGTTCGATGACTTGGAAAGGCCCGTATCCTCGCTGGCTGAGTTTGTCTTTTTGGTGTTTTGGGAACCTTTCCGGCCTCAACTGTAACCAAACCCAATCGTCGGGTTTGAAGATCATGGCCTTACGGTGTTGGTTGGCTTTACAAGCATATTGTTCGGTCCTTTTTTCCAAATTTTCCCGAACCTCGGCTTGCAGTTTCTTGACTAGCTCGGCCTTGGTTAACCCGTTTAAACATTCTATTTCATTGGGTGGCAATGGTAATAAGTCCATAGGCATTAAGGGTTTGAACCCGTAGGCCACTTCAAAGGGAGACTTCTTGGTTGCGGAATGAACCGACTGGTTGTACGCGAAATCCATGAGTGGGAGTAATTCAAGCCAAGTCTCCGGGTTACCCATGATGGTGGTCCGGATCAAAGCTCCTACTGTCCGATTCACAACTTCTGTTTGGCCATCGGTTTGCGGGTGCATGCGGTTGAGTAGAGTAACTTGGTTCCCATCTTTCTCCATAAGGTCGGCCAAAAATGACCAAGAAATCTCGGGTAATGATCAGGGACTATACTACGGGTCAACCCGTGTAGTCTTACTACTTCACAGAAGAAGAGGTTGGCTAGAGCCGTGGCATCCGTGAGCTTGTTGCAAGGTATAAAGTGCGCTATATTAGAAAACATGTCAACAACAACAAAGATAGAGTCCTTGCGATAGCCATTAGGCAACCCAAGCACAAAATCCATTGATAAATAAATCAACCCATGGTCCGTCCGGATTCGGTAAGGGTTTGTACAACCCATGGGGTCGCGGAGTGGATTTGGCGGTCCGGCAAGTGATGCAGCAACCCACGAAATTCTCTATCATATGTTTCATCTTGGGCCAATATAAATGTTCCTTAAGAACTTCCAAGGTTTTGGTGACTCCAAAGTGTCCGGTTAGGCCACCCCCATAAGCTTCTTGCATTAAGAGTGTTCAGATGAAACCCGCAGGTATGCATAACCTACGATCACGGAAAAGAAAACCATCATTAATATAAAAGCGAGAATGAACTCCATTTCCATGGTCTCTATAACTCTCTCCAAACTTTGGGTCTTCCACTAGGCTCCTTTGAGTCCCTCAAAATCCAATATTCTTGCCTCCATGGCCCGAACCAAGGCATAGAGCTCCTTGTCATATGTCGGGTAATTTTTCAGGGTGGGGCCATGTAATTTCTCACTAAAATAGGTCACGGGTTTGCCTCCTTGGGTTAGGACCGCTCCAATTCAGACGTCGGATGCATCACACTTTATTTCAAAGGTTTTCTCAAAGTTGGGTAAGACTAGAAGGGGAGCTTTGGTCAGCCTCCTTTTTGAGCTCTTGGAATGATGATTCTTGGGTTGGTCCCCATGCAAACTCTTCACTTTTCTTGGTGATAGCGGTAAGAGGCATGGCCATGGTGCTAAATTCCTTGATAAACCGCCGGTAGAAGCTTGCTAGGCCGTGGAAGCTCCTTACTTGGCTTATGGTGGTTGGTGTGGGCCATTCTTCTATGGCCCTTATCTTCTCTTGATCTACTCATAGTCTTTGCGCACTCACAACAAAACATAAAAAAACGAGTTCATTAGTACCAAAGACACACTTCTTGAAGTTAGCGTATAGCTTTTCTTCTCTAAGTGTTGTCAAAATTGCATTAAGATGGGCCAAGTGATCCTCTAGAGTACGGTTATTGATAAAAAAAAACTGATGCGTCACGCGAATATGGCGGGGTTTATCGGAGGAGCATAATGAACGGTGAATAGTACAGAAAAGAGATTCGGGTTGCGAACAAGTTGCGTGGGTGGAGGAGGTTACAGAGATGTCTCGATCCGTAATCTTCGAGGGAATGGTAGCGATGCAGATAAGTCAAGTGAAATGTAGATTTAACTTGGCTTTGGGAATGAGGGAATAGATTGTTGTAGTGACACGTGATTGATGATTCTTCTCACGATACGGCCAAACTCAGTCGTCGTGAGCCTGGTTTGACGGTGGCTAAGGGTTTCTATGCGAGTCGCACGCAAAGAGAGAAAAGAGAAACTTTGTTCTTTTATTAAATGAAGGCTAACCTTATTACAAAGACCTAAGAAGCCTTTATATAGGCGTGCTTACAAGCTACTAAAACCCTAAAATATTTGGGTCGACTTAAATGAAAACGCGGGTCAAACAAAAGGGACGTGTCCTTATTACAACCACGAAAAGAAAGCCTCAACGGCTATTATTATAAGAGGGGGAGAAATGGCCACGACATACGGAGATGCGTGGCCATGTGCTAAGTACCTTAGCCTCATTAAAACCTCCCTTGGAAAACCACTTGGGACAAACCCAAGGTAAGGAAAAAGATTACCAGTTTCCTTAACGTATTTCGGATCTTCACCTAGTAATGGTGAAGATCGATCAGATAATCTCCGGTGGGTCGCGTCTGGCTTAGTTGTATGACCGCGGGTCATACAACGGTAATAACTTAGTTGCGTAGTTGTTGCATTGGGTCTGGACCTTGCGCGCAACTGTTTTGGATCTGGTAGTGATTCTCGGGTCGATCCTTGGTATTTGGCTAGTGTTTCGTGTCTCACGAGTTAGTCTGTCTGTTTCCCTCGACCCGCGGGTTGATCGGTGTTGGCCATCGTCCTATCCTTCATCCGTTCTGTCGTCCGGGTGCGTTCCAATAAGTTGAGATCCATCAAAAATGGTCAAAGTTTCAACAATCAGCTTTCCTTAAAAAAAATTTACGCCTTTCACTTCATTCCTTTGCTCTACATCCATCTCTAAGTTTTCATTTCTCCCAAAATGGCTCCAAATCGCCTAGAAAGACTTATGTAAATAGAAAATATGCAACTCTCTATTCTAAGACTCTAGAATGCAAAATTTGTGAAAACCTACACTAAAGTGAATGAATGTGGATCTTAAATGATGCAAAATGGATCAAATATGCATTAGTAACTAGCTAAATATGATGAATATCACATGCATTCCATCTATGGCGGATGTCTTTCTAGGAAATTCAATTTTCTCTACTTTTGATTTTCTGTTTTGGTTGAATCCCTCCAGATATGGATAAACGTGTTTCTCTTTGGTTATTATGCTTTCTTTGGAATGCCATGAATGCCAATATAAACATGTGGAAGAGGAAGCTTCAACGTGGTATGCTACTAATTTCAGCATGTTTCTGCTTCTTCGGGCGCTACTGCGAGCGCATGTGGGTTTGCAGTGGAGAAATTTTTTTTTGCATAGGCCTCTGGCTATTTACATGTCTTCACTAGTTATAAGTGCCTCGTGGATATATTTTGGAAAGATTTTGAGTACTACTCGGGGCTGGGATGGTATTGCTTCTATAATAGCTTTAGTGGTGTGAATGTGGTGGCGCGTAGAGTCTGCATGAGTCTATCGCCATTATATTACATCTACAGTGACTTTGACGGTAATAGTTGTTCAAAAGTACTATGAAAAAGATAGTGATGGCCATCTTTTGATGTCTTTTCTTTTCTCTCAGTGATTCTTTTTCCGTTTTGGGGTTTGCTTTCTTGTGATGTTTATTCGTCGGTTTGGTTTTCAATTATGAATTAGCTTTTGCTTTGCGTTCAGTTAAGATTAGTTAGGTATGTATTTAGTTTCTCGGTTTTGTTTCCTTAGGTGATAGAATAATTATCCTCTTTGGTTAGTTCGAGTGTTATTCTCTTTTTGGGTTTGGTTTTTTCATTTTGAGGTTTAGTACAGGTCTTGTTCGGACTCCAAATATTTGTTATAGGTATTGAGACGTCATAAAGTTGGCAGCATCAATTCTGTTTCGACATTTTTTTTCGTTTGGACTTTGTGTTACTTGACGATTTTTTAGGAATTTGGTTTCGGGATAGCAATTTCTTGGGATTTCTATTTATTGGGTTCTACCTTTGGGAAATATTTCTGTTTTTCACCAGATTTATGGATTTTATCGCATGACTTTTGAACCGTATATTTTTTAATATAATTTCAGTGGAAAAGAAAAACGTAGTTGTATTTTTTCAGTTTTCACTTTCATTTAATTGGACCAATCCCTTTTTTTGACTTACGTTTTAAAGAAAAGAAAAATAAATGCAAGATCTTGAAAAACAAAACAAAGAGGCTCGTGTATTACATTTCCCTTTGAAGTCATCATTTTCGCAGTGAATTTCACCCAATCCCTTCTTCTCTCTCTCCACAATTCTCCGACTCTTATGTAAGCTCTCTTATCTTTTCCTTCGTCCTCCTCTTCGTCTCATTTTCGTTCGTGGGCTTCCGGATTTGGATTTCGAGCGATACGTGTCTTAGATCTTCTTTAAAGACGAGGATTGTTTTCTCCATTGTTAGTTCTCCTGTTTGATAGATTTCCTTTCCACGTTTAGGTGTTTGATTGTAGGTTTAATTGCAAGAATAGAATTTCTTCGATCTTTTATCGTTAGCCGCCAAAGAAGTTTGATTTGGAGTTTGTATAATTGAATACTGATCACTCTGATCTAGGTTATTGAACATTTGATTGTTACTGTGAATTTTCTTTTGCTTGTCGTGAATCATATGATTATTAACTTTAGTATTAGTGTTGCAGAAATTTAGAAAGGAATGATTGGATCGTGAGTTTGAATTGAGATTGTAAGTTGTCTAATATGTGGGTGCCTACTGAGCTCAAGCTCATGTTCAAGTGATGAAAGGGAAGAGAGCAGTGGAGAGGCCAGGCTTACTCCGGTTTATCTCAATGTCTATGATCTAACGCCTGTGAACAATTACCTCTATTGGTTTGGGATTGGAATTTTCCATTCTGGAATTGAGGGTATGTTTGTTCTCTTGCTCTTTAAATCTTCTCTATGTTCTTTAACGTAGTTGACATTGCAGAAAACTTATTTTGGAGTCTGTATGTCCTGCTAAGTAGGTTGAATTGTTGGAAGAACAGTGTTCACTTATATATGCTTTTTGAAGTTGAATTGTTAAAAGAGGAACAGGACTAGTGGTCCTAATGTTCTAGGCAAGTTGTGCTTTCATGAGTTGACACCAATTCTAGGCTCTTATTGGAAAGGGATTGTTTGTGGATATAGACTTAACTGAGATGTAGGCATGTAGCCATGTAGGACCAAGAAAAGTGTTGAGCTACGAGGATTAGTTAATGGAAACTTTCCCTGATCTCCTTTTGACTCAGATTTTACCCTGTTATGTTATATATTTTTCGTCGCTCTTCTTAACCCAGTTGTTCAACTTCATTGTAGCCCATGGTTTGGAATATTGTTATGGAGCTCACGAGTATCCAACGAGTGGATTATACGAGGTAGAGCCTAGGGAACTGTCCAGGGTTCATCTTTAGACGGGCGGTTTTATTGGGAACTACCAGCATGTCCCGTTCAGATTTCCGCTCATACATGGAGAAGCTTTCAAGAAGATACCATGGTGACACTTACCATTTGATTGCCAAGAACTGTAACCATTTCACTGAGGAAGTATGCTTGCAGTTGACAGGAAAACCTATTCCAGGATGGATTAACCGGCTGGCCCGTGTAGGTAAAAGATTGAAACCTTTTGCTGTGTTACGTTACAGCTTGTCTTTATACAAAAAGAAGTGTATCCTATATACTTAACTCATGGATTTTTTGAGTTTCAGGATCGTTCTGTAATTGTCTTCTACCAGAAAGCATTCAGCTAACAGCTGTTAATGCTCTTCCTGAACGCCTTGAATTTTCTGGTAAGAGAGTTCTATGATGAACAACACTAAGAAAATTACCAAACTCTTTTTGTGATCAAACCAAATCATGAATGGCTTCGTATTCTCTCCTAATTCAGATGAGGAATCAAACTCGGAGGCATCTTCTGTGTCAGATGAAGAAGGATCAGAACATCATCTCATAAATCCAGCCGACAGAGAGATAGTATATCTACAAAACAAACCAGTACGACTTACCAGAGAGGGGGGCCCCTGAAAAAACATACAGCGGCTACTTGCTACTGAAGTAACCCAAACCAAACATCAGAACTTGCAGAGTGTAACACAATGTACCCATGAAAGCTGAAAGTGAGTAAGTGATATCTCTCAGATTTATCTCCTTAATGGTTAGATTGTTGTGTTAGAAATTCGATTTGGTATTCTTCTCCTCATCTTAGGATTGTAAAAACGGATTCCAGATAAATTTTAATCAGATTACCCTTTTGCACTAAAAATCTCTTCACATTTCTCATATATTGCTTTGCCATCAATTTTTTTAATATAAAAATTGATTATTAGCTTTAAGAAAACTAAGAACTTTTGGGGATAATTATTAGCTTCTCCACGGAAGTAGTGCTTCAATAATTGCACCAAGTATAAACACTGCTGAGTAGGAGATCTTGGCATTGGATCCCTGAAACATCTTGTCCGGCTACATCAATGGCGATGAATCTTGGTCTATGCTCAATGTTAGAAACTTATAATATGATCACTGGCGATGAATCTGGGTGATGATTTTTTTTTTCAACAAGTAACTATTGAATCTAACAACAAAATCCGATCTATAGTCAAAGTTCTCTAATTAGTCAATTAGAACATGTCAATTTGAATCCTACCATTTAATTTTTAGAATTGATAGATTAAGTTTGATTAAGCTTATATTATGTTTAAAAAATATTTGAAGCAAAATTGAGAAGTAATTCAAGTGAGCAGTAACGTACATGTAAATTGAAAGGTATGAACACCCATGAAAATCTACTTCATGCATATCACCAATCGACATAAATCTTATGCACTCCCTAGACTTCTGAATAGATGTCTCAATCTGAGCGTGAGCACTCTTAGTGAACCGTGTCTGCAACTTACTTGCAATGATTGATCTTTTTGCAGTTCTAACCATACATTGCCTTCTAATGTCCTCTAATAAATCTAGCAAAGGTTTTTTCCTAGCCTCACGTATTGTTCTATTAAATGATTCACATAGATTATTAAGGTTATCATTGCAGAATGAACCAACCTTAAAGAATGCTCTAGACCATTGCAATGGATTGATTTTGAGTAAAGATTCATAAGCACCTTGATCACACTGTCTCAACATTGTCATATTGGCATTATAATCTCCTTCTGTATAACTCCTAGCAATTTTCCAGAAAAGCCTTTCAAGTTGTTTGTCATGATTCTCTCTTTTCCAATTTGCAAGGATGTGTCTAGCACACATCCTATGTTCAGCTTGAGGAAGCTGATTATGCACAGTTTTAACCAGTCCCTACGAACACATAAAACTTAGTTAAACGTAGTTACAAAATACACACAAAATTGATTTGAAACTATGTTAAAACAGAACAAGAAAATTGAATTACACTAACTTAAAACAGAAATGCAAAATCAAATAAAAACTAACTAAAACAGCAAAAGCAAAATGCCAAACCAATTATCTCATATGATACTTTTAATATAAACCAAACCAATTAATCATGAGACAGTCTGTAACACTTCTTCTACTCAACAATAATTGAATTCAAACGCGGTTAAAACATACCTTTTGTTTATCAGATATGAATGTAAATCCTATTTTCCTTCACCAAGTCCTAAGTCTTGTTTGAGGTGGTTCACAAACCAATCCCAATTGTACTCATTTTCTATCTCCACAACAGCCCATGCAATCGGAACAATTATGTTATCTCCATCTCTTCCTATAGCTGCTAACAATTGCCCTTTAACATCCCACTT
Organism: Lepidium sativum; assembly: GCA_023374145.1. Lineage (NCBI taxonomy): Eukaryota > Viridiplantae > Streptophyta > Magnoliopsida > Brassicales > Brassicaceae > Lepidium > Lepidium sativum. Next base: position 12,103 of record JAKUCM010010195.1, read on the forward strand.
AAGAAATGCACCATCTAAGCCTATAATAGGCCTACAATATGTCTTCCAAGACACCCTTTGTGCTTCAAAACACAAATATATTCTATCAAATCGTTGCAAACACCTTGGATTAGCTCCTGGAATGGTTCCAATATCAACGATAGTTCCTTGGTTTGTCTTGTGTATCTCAGCCTCATAGTCCCAAATTCGAGCAAAATATTCAGCATGTGTCTTTCTTCTTTCCCGTGAAAGCTTACTCTTCACTTTCTTACACTGATCAGTCGTAACATTTAGATTATAAGCCTTCTTAATCTCGTTGGCCATTTCCTTAGCCGTAATCTTTGGGTTCAACCTCAATCTCTCCTCAAATAACTGAGCTATTGTAGAAACTTTTAACAACTTCGAAGACCCTGTCCGAATACATATATGTTTGTTCTCAAACACCTTAATCTGCATCTTATGAGTGCTTTTTTCATAAGAACAATATACTCTCCAAGGGCAAGCAAACTCTGTATCTGAACAAACAGCTCCTAACTTCCTTTGTGTTGACATGTAAAGCTTGACATCATAACGAGTTTTAAGAGAATACCTCAGTAGTGCTTGCTTGAATTCGTAACTTGAGCCAAATGACTTACCCAAAGCAAGGATATCATCTCCTGGTTCGACAACTTCGTGATTGTGTCTTTCGATTTCATCATCTTCATCGTCTGATGTCATTCGCGAAGGTATATTGTCATCTCTCCATAGCTCATCTCCACTATCGTCACTCTCGTCATTCTTGTTGACCATGTATCTTCCAAACTGATTTTCTGACACTGAATCTATGTCATCTTTACATTGCACTATGTCGTTCTTTCCACCATCATCTCCTTCATTTTCCATATCACTTACATCTTCTACATCGTCTTCATCAGTTCCTAACCGCTCAATAACATCATCTACTTCATCATGAACATCACTTTGCCATTTCTTTCTTCGAATTGGTAACTTTTTAGGTTTATGCATTACAATAATAATCAAACAACGAAGAAATTAAAGAAAAAGAGGTAGACGAAATTGAAGATTCGTGAATTTGGATGTCGGCGTGTAATGAACTCGATGAAAATTTTAATATAAGAGAAATTAGGATTTCGTTTAAGACGCTGCGTTTTATAACCACTATTAACGTCACTTAACGTTGTTATAACACACATATTAAAGTTGACTACGTGTAATTAAATTGGCACCTTTAATTAAAATTGATACTTTTTTTGACTCTACATACACTTTATATTTAATTTGGCCAAAACAACAAAGTTTGTTATTTAATTGACCATTTTCTCTTTTGTTAAAATAATTGAAACATAATATTTCTCAGTTGGCTTTTAATTATGTATGTATTTAAGCCACGTAGTAAATGTCCAATGCAAAAAGCCAGCACATATATATCTTTCACGTTGCAAATAAAGAAAAAACATAAAAAATAATAAAGGTGATTAGGTAGAATACTCCATATTATATGGAGGCTAATGATTCAAATATTTCAAAATAATTTATAATTACTCAAATACTCTTATAAACGGTAAAATGTTATTTTGTTTTTTTAGATGTGTAAACAAAAATGTAATAACGAAAATGAAATGTGCCACATTAGCGTGAGCTTAGGTCTACCAACATTAATGCCACGTCAGCCTTAACCTTCACAAAAATCTACCAAACTCTAACATGCCATAATTTTATCTCCACCAAGCACTATCATAGCACCATACTATTTTTTTTTTGTAATTAGGAAGTTGTATTGTTGGGCAAGGTGTGTATGAGGTTTTTGCAGTTTGGTAGAGTTTAGTAGATTTTGGTGGATTTAGTAATCCTAGTGTAGTAGTTTTGGCATAGTTAGTAACGACAGCGTGGTAGAATTTGGTTGAGTTCGTACACTGTGTGATAGAGTTTGGTACAGTTTTATTCGATAGTGTTGTGGATGTTGGCAGATTTAGTTATGGTATTTTGGTATACTTTGTGAGAATTGGTTCATTTACCCTAGTTTGTAAAATGACAATTTTACCCCTTAATTATTACATTAGATACATTCTTTATCGCTTACTCATCGCAACAAAATACCATTGAAGCACAAAAATCACCATTGTTGCTTGACCTCATTCCTTATCATTTGAGCTTGTTTTTTTTATTTTGGATATATGGATCAAATCGTTTTAGTTGTGGGAGTTGGAAATTCGACCAAAACTATTGATTCTTTCTAGTGGATACTTCTATTGGTTGTAAAATCATTGAATTGAATGAAGATGTACATTATGGTGAGTTTGTGAGAATGGTGCATGAAGATTTTGATCTAAACCAACAGATCTATAAGGTAAAGTTGAGTTTCATATCAAATGAACTCATGCACGCACTACCACAAGGTACACATCCTATCTTCATGACCAACAAGAGGCAACTGCGTGGGTACGTGCAACAATTTCAAAAATAGGCAATTCGTCTTTGTGTCGAGATTTCAAGGAGATCTCATGTACATGTAAGAGAAGGTACAAGACTTGAGCTTAAATGTGAGCCTTCCTTTGATAAATTTGATTATATGTTTAGTAAACCATCTTCAATGTGTGGTAAAGTTAGGCAGACTGTCAAACAAGAAGAAGAACACATTGACTATGATAAGGAAGTAGAAATGAGATTCGCTACTTCGATGATGTGGATGGTGCAAGCTCTTGCGATGAAGACTTCATACGTGTTCAAAAGAAGTGTAAAGAAGAAGATAGAAAAAATCTACTCCTAAGAAGAGTGATTTGAAAATGGATGATGAGTACTTAGACATCGAAATGAGGTCACTTCAATTAGCTGTTGGAAAAATTTATCCCACAAAAGACGATCTTGAGTCAAGGTTGAAGTCAAATTCTATTTTACATAGGTTTGAATTTGATGTCCTTTCTTCATTAAAGATGTTATTGGTTGTGAGATGTTGGGTTCCAAACTGCTCTCGGAGAGTATGTGCTTCACGCCACGATGCTGAGAGTTTGTACTTTTATATTATGATCTATTATGGAGAACACACTTACTCTGTTACAAAGAGGTCAACTCGGGCACATCAAGCTACCCCCGATATTCTTGGTCGTTTATACTTGGATTTTGTTGGTTTTGTTGGGCCTTCTGTTCTTTCGACTCATATTGCTGGATCACTGAAAAATGTTTTGGTTTGAAGGTATAATTCTTTCATGGTAGAGTTTGGTGTAACTTTGATAGTACATAATATACTTTAGTACACTTTAGTAGAGTTTGGTTGAGCTTGTTTGGGTTTGTTTGAGTTTTGATTGAGATTGGTTGAGTTTGGTTTGGTAAAGTTTGGTTGAGATCTGTTGAGTTTGGTTTGGTATAGTCAATTATAACTTTACCACTTTGTTTGCATTTTGATACAAATGAAGTACTAGAAGGCACTTCGTACATTAAAGGAAGTTCGGGCTCTAGTTACGGGAAAAACTAGAAAGAATAGTTTTAAAGAATTTCCCTTGCATTTGTATATTATTATTCGGGAACATTTATCAAGTTGGAAGTAAATGGAGATGGCAGGTTCAAGTTTCTATTATTTGCATTCAATGCAAGCAACAGAGGATTTTCGTATATGAGAAAGGTTGTTGTTGTGGATAGAACATTATTGGATGGAAAATATAAAGGAACTCTGTCACGGAAACAATGCAAGACAAAAATTTCAACATTTTCCCTATGGATTTTGGTGTGGTTGATATCGAAAATGATGAATCTCGGGAATGGTTTTTCAGACAACTCAACTGTATCATTCCAAATGATCAAGAATTGGCCATCATTTCAGATAGACATAGATCAATAGCCAAAACAATTAAAAAAGTGTATATGCTTGTCGCTCGGGGGATTTGTACTTACCATCTACGATATTTGCCTTTTGTCCATGCATAATAGACTTCTCAAAGCCACACAAAAAAATGTGTACAACATTAATGAGCATCAAGATGTTGTCGCATGCTCGACCTCCTCACATGTCGTAAATCTGACGGAGAAAAAGTGTTCTTGAAAACGGTTTGACGTGGATAAAATATCTTGTGTGCACGCCTTAGCCATAGCAAAAAGATAGTAGAGTTCTAAGATCAACCTCACAAATCCTTACTATTATACGAGCTACTTGTACCATGCGTACGCCAAATGTGTGATGCCAAGATATACAACACTTCCAATACCTAAAGATGTGGCTAGTAAAGTTTGTAAACTTCCTGTTGTACATAACCAACCTGATAGATCAAAGAACTTGCGGTTCAAAAGTTGGTTTCAGTGCTCGTTGAAGGCAAAACGCCCAAGGAAAGTAACGAATTGTGTTAGATGTAAAGGTGTGGGACATAATGCCTGAACATGTGGAGCAAACATCCAGTCTTGAACTCACTGTTTTTTTCCAGCATGTTGTTTCCTAGCTTTACCTAACTCTACTATAAATTTACCAACACCTACCAAACTCTATTATATGTCTATCAAAATCGACCATGTTATATGAAAGGTCAACCATAAGCTACATCCAAATCATTCCAAACTCTATTAAAATGTACCAAAATGTACTAAATTTTATTCTTGTGATGAAGGAGGCAAATTTTTTATATTAACTTATTTCGTTCATTACAAAACAAATAACATTGATATACTCTCATAGGACCATCATCAACATCATAAAATATTGGTCCTTTGGGAGTATTTGTTAACAATGTACATACAAAATCTACCAAACTAACTAATAAAATACTTAACTCTACCACTCTAAAAGTAACTCATGTGACATTGTAACCAATACTTCCTTATAAATTTTACCCCCATGCAGATAGGGATTAGTTGATGAAGTTGTCTCTAGCAGTGGAAGCTCATCCATGATGTCAAGCTTATCGGCAATTTTATTAAATATGCGTCCCAAGGCTAAACACTCAAAAAAATTACTAAACATGATATGATTAGGTTTTGTAAGGAATGATTTCTCTTATTTCTCGAATTTGTTCTTCTATTATGTAGGTTTTGTGTTCGTTTGATGTAGGTTTTATTATTATTTGTTGTAGGTTTCTCTATAATCTTTTCTGTAGGTTTATTTATCATTCATTGTAGGTATTGTGGGATTAATTTCTCTTTTTTCTAAAATTGATATTCTTGTTATGTAGGTTTTATTTTCGTTTGCTGTAGGTTTAACAATTCTTCCTTGTAGGTTTTTATGTGGTATTTGTTGTAGGTTTATTCTTCATTTCTAACTTCTTCATTGTAGATTTATTTTTCATTTATACGGTCTTTCTTGTAGGTTTATATGTGTAAGACTTCCTTCTCTAATTGTAGGTATACGTTTACGTCTCCTATGTTTTCCTATTTTATCATTTTTCTGTTATCATACGATTTAATTCTTCTGGATTGTAGGTTTTACTTTAGTATATTCTACGTTTCCGTGTCTCATTTGTAGGTTTTAAGACTGTTTACCCCTAACATTTAAAACATTCATACCTTATTATTCTACATATTATGTTGTCAACGACCATTAACACCATTTTAAATCTTTATTTAAGCTATAACTTATTTTTGTAGGTTTAGTTCTCATGTTTAGTAGGTTTAATTTGTATATTTTGTAGATTTGTGTTTTGAATTCTTAGTTCAATTATTGAGCGGATAAATGTCACATCACCGGATTGGTAGTTCACTAGGGTCGACTTCACCCCATAGATGGTGTAAGCTTTCACCTTAATATGTTTCTGCATTTCCTTTGGTGTCATTCTCCTAACAAGATGTGGAATCATCCTCACGTACCACCTGCTTACATGAAAAAAACGTAAGCAACATTAAGAAGAAAGAGCTACCAAGATCTACCAAACAATGCATGATAGTTTACCAGGATCTACAAAGATCTACTAAAATCAACCAAGCAATGGATCATAATCTACCAAACTGTACTAAGATCTCCTAAACTCAACCAGATAATGCATTGTACTTTACCAGACTCTACCAAGCAAACTCAACCAATCTATGCATAGTTTACCAACATTACTTGACTGAGTCAATCAATACATGATGCAACACAGCTGAGAGGGAGCAATTGTAGATTTTAATGTTATCCTTAAGTAAATCAATCTCTAGTGCTACTCAGTGGATGTTGTTCATGTTATGAGCAACGTAAAAGGTATCAACATCTCAAAACCACTGCTTGTTCGTTGGACATATACATTTGGCCAAAAATAATCTTCAAATATATACTCTTTCTCGTTTGCCATGAAGACCCTGTATTGGGTATACCAGAAAACACATAGCCCAAGATCAAGGAACGTAATCGTATCACTTTTGTACAAAGATGGAGTCTGCATACTTCTACGGCGAAACATTTCATACCGCTTGTCATATGTTGAAAAAAGGGTAACACAATATTAACTAAACCAACCAAATTCTAGCAAGAAAACTTCAAGGAAGTTACCAGATCTGTTAACCATCCATATTGATCATCTCGCCACAAATCTCTAGGCATGAGCAACTAAAGAAAGAACTCAGCTAAAGCAGTGATGTCATCAATCATATGATCCCTAGAAATGTGTGTAATAAGGAAACACCATGTAATGATTTTTTACATCAAACAACGTTTTAACAGAGAATATACGACCCTTACATTTTGCATCTAAAAAGGTTACGCAACGAACTACTTATGACTTTTGTATTGGCCCAAATGGATTGTATGTTTTAGGCGCAATCTCTTCCTCTATAATGCGCTTAACAACAGAAATTTCTTCAAAAGGTAATTTCTTAATTACAAGTAACGTTATTCTATCAAAAAGTAACAGAAAAATAAACTCCATAAAACTCAACCAAAGTATAATAAAGTCTACTAAATAAAGTACAACCTACACCAAACTCCACCACACAAAATATCTGGTTCGCAGCAAGGGTATTTGGACTAGCTTCTTTGGGCAGTATTTCCTCCATATATATCAGGTCGTTGCTTGAACCAGCCTCGATAACTTAATCCAAAATATGACAATCACTATCTTCATTAAGACTTATGATAGCGAGCTGAGAATTCTCTGAAGTTTGCTATAGAGTTTTCAGATGACTAATAACTGTTGGGTTCCTAATAATTTTTTATGTTGGGGACATAAGGTCAGAGGTTTCCTACTCCTCAAGTATCCATGTATTCTGCCAAGAAAAAGGCAAAAAAATTAAACAAAATCCACCACATTCTACCAAGCACTAACATGGTTAACTACGTCTTGGTTTTTAGGAAGTCGTAGTGTTGGAAAAAGAGTGTATCCGATTTTCTGCTCCTCGGAGATCCGTTCCGCCAGGAAAAGCAAAAAACGTAAAATTGTTAGTCTACCAAACTCCACCAATATCTACCAAACGATTCCCTAACTCAACCAAGATTTACCAAACACTTCCAGACTAACCTCTATGTTTCCAAAAAGTGGTAATGCTCGGGACAAAGGTTGTGAGGCTAGCTGCTCCTCAGAGATTTGTTCCTTTGGGAAAATAAAAAACATAAAATTATTAGTCTACCAAACTCCACCAAAATCTACCAAATGATTCCTCAACTCAACCAAAATCCACCAAACTTGTCCATGCTTAACTACCTCTTCTAAGTTTCTAGAAAGTGGTAAAGCTCGGGATGAAGGTTGTGATGTTACCTACTCCTTAGAGATCCGTTTTTTTCTAAAAAGAAAACGTAAAAGAGTTAGTATAACTAACTCCACCAATCTCTAACATATTCAACTCGTGAAGTTTTCTTAACTCTGTCAACAAACTAAAATAAAATCATCGAAGCAATACTACAAATAATTTTTAATTAAACATTACTCATGTCTATAACACATTATCAAAAAGTCCACCGAACACTGCCACAACGTTTACAAAGTCCACTAAACTCCGCCATAGAGTTTGCAAATTTATACAACATAATTGGGTCTTCGATATAGCTCAGTAATATCAAGTAGACACTTACATACCGATTTTTCCCAATACGAGGTGTCAACACTGTCACCTCCATCATTCCCATCACATGAATGGGCACCACATTCTTCTTGGGTTTCACTTCCACGAGACTCATTTTGATCCAAAAAGACGTCTTATGCTCTTCCAAGACCAACATTGGTGGTTTTGTTTCCAATACATAAAGGAGGCGTTGATTGATCAAGTTATGATGTGCAATGGATTCCTCAAGCTTACGCAGCCGCTAATTCGTCACCGCCTCGTATACTCTTCTTTCCTCTATTCTTGCAAGTCGTTCAGACGTGTTTAATTGATCAAATTTTATTGCATTGAATGCTTGCTTCATTGACTGCAGCATTTCAAAAATCATACTCTTCTCCTCCCCTTGTTTTTAGCCTCAAAGTCCTTCCTCCATTTCTTCTCCAACATTTTTTATCTTTTTCTCTTGCCGCCTTCCGATAGTCGGTCAAAGTCATATCGAGATGCGAATATATAGACACCTTCTCCTTTGCCTCTGGACATTTATGAGTCTTCTTCTTCTCTCTTGATCTCTCTTATTCTCTAGCTCTCTCTTCTTCTCTGGCACCTTCACCTTCGATTTTGACTTCTTGGTGCTTTGAAGCTCATGGTGCTCGTTAGCCTTCCTCTTTGTATATGTCAGGATGGTCCAAAACGTCTCATCTAATATCCCATCAAGTATGTCTTGGATCATTTTGTTAACTTTGGTATCATGAACATCTCCAGGCCAGGCAAGGTATATTTCTTCATAGGGCTTTTGAAAAAGGTGCACCACATGAACCTACAAATGAACAAAAAAAAGTGAGACATCAAAGACATATTGGGTTCTACCAAACTCTGCTACACTAAATAATAAATACATCAAAGTATTCCAAACTAATATAATGTTAATCAGACTCTACCAAAATCCACCAAACTCTGCTACACTAAATACTAAATACACCAAAGTCTGCCAACAAAAAAACAAACTCTACTAAGTGGGGAGGCTTACCTTGTTGTCGATGGATGTCTTCTTATTAGCTTTGAATACATCCTCCATATCTATATAACGGTAAGTGTGTGACGCCATTGTATAAATGGAATATGACTGCCTCTCTTTCCCTTCACCACAATACTCCTAAATGTGGGATATACTTGAAGGTCCATATTAGAAGAAAATTCACAAAGTCATGCATACTTAACGTTAAATCTTGTAGTGATGATGGAGAGAGCAATTAGAGTAGGACAAGAAATATTACTCTACCCCAAGGATGCCTCTCAAATCTTTCTGGATCTGTGACTAGTTTCGCATAATAGACTTGGATCCTACTATTGGTGTGCAAACCGAAAGTAATTACATTAGCACCACCAGCAACCCCACCATTTTCCTCTTTGAAAGGGACCAAACCTTGCATCTCTATAATATTATGTCAAGCTCAGCTCAGTTAGAGACCATCCCCGTGGATTAAACCTATCTCAACCAATAAATCTCCTACAACTAAGTTTGCATTATTAGGATCATGTAATCCACAGTTGAGCTGTGTGATATGCTTAAACTCATTTAAATAAAATCTGATTAGCCCGACCATCGGCCAACACCCACAAATCATGCATCTTAGGTGTGTGAACCATATTCCCTAATAGGTGTTGCACATATTTTCTTTCTCATGTGAATCATGCACAAGGAAACTGCAATATAATACCAAGTTGAGAATTCCCTCTTTATGTCACTGTATGCATCAATGTCAATAAGAAACTTTATGGTTGTTATTTTCTTCAATGAGCAATAGTGGTTAATACTTTTTTAATATCGGGAACCTTCCCATTGAAACCACCCTTTGAGGGTACTTCTGCTCCTCCCCCATAGTTGTGTTCCTCTGATAAATAAACAATAAAAGAGTTAAAAGTAAATCGTACAAACTAACTATATCAAACTCTACCACATTATAAACTAACTATACCCAAAGTCTATCACACTTTAGATAAATCAGCAAAACTCTACCACACTATAAACTAACTCTACCAAGTCTACCATACTATAAATAATCTACCACACTATAAACTACTGCCAAAGTATACTACACTATAAATAAATCTACCAAACTCTACCATAAAATCAACCATAATCTACTAAAGTACAAACTAACAATCGAGACTAAACTAACATCATTTACGTTGACCAAATATTGCATTGAATCACTCGATCAAAATCAAAATGTCTCAAACCCTAGAAAAAACAAAATCAAAATCAAAATGTTAGAAACCTTAGGATTTAGAGTTCGAAATTGTAAAACATATACAACACTACCTTTGATTTAAAAGAAGAAACGTAGAAACTAGTGGAGAAAGTTGAAAGAGTAAAATTTTTTTGTTGGTAGTTTTTTTTAAGGCAGTTTTGTACTAAAATGGACAAGTCCTTTTATTTAAGACTTTTCCTACCTCTTCATTTTTTCAAGGTTTTAGAAGTATTTGAGTAATTAGATGATTATTGAAATAATAATTTGGGTTGGAGAATTATACTAGTGTGAAGTTTAATGCTGGATTAAAAAAAAAACGGTAAATCTACACAAAAATAGTGTTTTACTATTAGGTCGGAGAAGGCGAAAGTGCATAAATTACTATGTACAACACACATAAAATGGACCGTTTTTGTTCTCCAAGTAACGTAATTAGTACGGTAGACAATTATACTTTGAGCTCATTTCCTAGAAAAAGTATGTCGCCAGTCATAGCCGTATACTATACGATGTAGCTAACTAAAAAATCATGGCTACAAATGTGAATGCACAACTCTTGTTCTATATTGAAGGACTCCCATTTCATTTTTCAATTGAAGAACTCCGGCGAATCAAATAGGTTTAAACTCTCAATCATTTTCATGGAATTGAGTTTCCGGCGATCTGTTCTCCTTTTCACGGTGGTCGTCGCCGTGTTATTCTCTTTTATTCCGGTTTCAATTTCTATTCCCTTTATTCTCTTTCACGGTAAACAACGATTCTCCTTTTTCTTCCTCGATCGATAATGAATCAGAAATTATTTAACTAATTTTAATATAGAAAAAAACAGGAATTGGAGATCACTGTTCAGGTGGAGTTGGTAACTTCACGCAACTCCTAAGCAATCTCTCTGGCTCTCCTGGCTCTTGCTTGTATCAACAATTCAACACTTACCTAACTTGCTTGATTCTGTATCTTCCTCTCTTTCTTTTGTAAGAATCTCTAAATCAATTTGCAGAGAGATAGGAAATGGAGAAAAGGATTCATGGTTCATGCCACTATTGGACCAAGCGAATTTAGCATGTCAGAAAGTGAAGATGATGAAAGAGCTTAGTCAAGGTTACAACATTGTTGCACAGTCTCAAGGAAACTTAGTTGCTAGAGGCTTAATTGAGTTCTGTGACAATGCTCCTCCTGTCATCAATTATATCTCCTTAGGAGGTCCTCATGCTGGCATTGCTGCAATCCCCAAGTGTGCTGTATAATCTCATTTTCTTTGTTAATTATCTTAATCACAGTGATTGATTAACAACAATGGTTTAGTTATGTGTGTGTTTTGCTGTGGATTTCTCAAGTCTGGTCCAATTTGCGCTATGGGTGAAGCTACGATGAAGTTAGAAGTCTATAACGACTTTGTTCAAGTAACACTCTGTCTCTTTGTTTCTTTATGATCATAACTCTTCAGTCATTATTTGATTGTTTATGACTATATATGCAGGATCACATTGCTCCTAGCGAGTACGTCAAGATCCCTGGTGTAAGTTTTGCTTAACCAAATCTCTAGTTGATTAGACATTGATTCGGGTTTTCGATGCAATGGCTTGGTTTTCTCAGGAAATTTCAAAGTATTTGAAACACTCTAAGTATCTACCAAAGGTTAACAATGAGATACCTGACCAACGAAACTCCACTTTTAAAGACCGATTCACCAACTTACACAACTTGGTTCTCGTCATGGTACTTTAAATTGCTGTCTACTGTCCTTAATTTTGGGTATTGAAAAACATGGTCTTTTTAGCTCATTTGTTCTGCTTTTTCGTAATTCATACACAGTTCCAGAACGATACGACATTGATCCCTAAAGAAACTGCTTGGTTTGGATACTATCAAGATGAAGGATACGATATTGTTTTGCCAACTCAACAGGTGAATTTTCTATAGATTTTAATTTGATTCATTTGTTTAGCAACCTAAATAGGAATACATTCTTCACCAGACAAAGCTATACAGAGAAGATTGGATTGGTCTGAAAGAATTGGATGTTACCGGAAAAGTAAAGTTTGTGAGTGTCTCAGGGGACCATCTCGTAATTGCATATGAGGAGGTTGTCAAATACCTTGTTCCTTATTTGATGCAAAGTAGTCTCTGATTGTCTTTAGACATGAGATTTTTTATTCACAAATTATGTTTACTGTTTGTTCAAAGAGCTATATTAAATGTAATTAGATAATGTTCAAGAGTCATAGAATGATAAATATCCTTAACGTTGTAAGATTTAAATAGATCTGTAACTTTCAAATATTTCATAAGACCGAGCGACAGGTTAGTGGTTTAAGTTTGGTATTGGACGTCAATAGGACATGGGTTCGATTCGTTTGGAAGGGGAATCCACATGAGCTTCTTCGGCCATGATGGGATGTACGCTGAAAAAGAATGATGTCGGAGATCCTGGTTCTCTATAGGATGATGTCGGGTCTCCATTAGTCGGAGTTAACAGTCTCCTAGAAGCCGGAACACCAAAAAAAATGATTAGAATGAGGGGGAAAAGGAAAGAAAGGATTTGAATTAAATGAGTGAATGAGTAGATGAATAGTTGTTTAGATGAGTTGATCAGTAGCTGTAGCTCACAACATCAAACCACCAAGTAATAAATTCTCGTACATGCCTGAGTTAAGCTCACAACAAAATTATATAAATTCGTATCAAACGTAAACTTCAAGGCAGAAAAAATTAAAATTTGGTAAAGAAACAATAAACGGTACTCTCTCTAAGAATAGTCCATGGGGAAAGCTTTCCAACGATTTGGTTTCCTTGTGACATTGTACGTCTTTTTCCTCATTCCAGTTTCAATCTCTGTTCCATTCGTTCATTTTCATGGTGCTCCAAATCTTCTTCTTCTTCATCCTTGTCCTCTTCCTTTCCTTAACTGATCCATTAATGGAATTGAAATGAAACAGGATATGGACATTATTGCGACGAGGATGTAGTGAGTAACTTCACACAGAAACTCAACAAGCTCTCTGGCTCCCCTGGTTCTTGATGGTTATTTTTATTACTGTATCATCCAAATCATGTAGAAGGGTTTATAAATCACTGTCTCATTTTCTGTCATGTGTCATCTTGTAGAGAAATAATGGAACAAGTAAATCAAGGTGTGAGAAAGTAAAAAGTAATAAAGAGCTGCGTCAAGGCTACAACATTGTTGCACAGTCTCAAGGATGCTTGATTGCTAGAGGCTTAATCGAGTTCTGCGACAATGCTCCTCCTGTCTTCAACTTTATATCTGTAGGTGGTCCTCACGCCGGCTTATCACAGATCCCCCTTGTTGCTCTAACTTCTCTCTTTCCATGTCTATTTGTCTTTCTATGTGTCTTAATCACAATAACAGCAACGATTAATAGGTGGTTCTCTTTTTAAAGGATCCTATTGCCAAGGTCTTGGAAAAACTGGTCTATGTCGACGAAGTTCAGGTACACTTGCTCTCTTCTTCTCTTATCGTCAGGACTCAAAACCTTTGAACGTTACTGAATATCAAACCATCATTAACAACAGCTCTACTCAATTTTCAGGATCTTCTTGCTCCTGTTAGCTATGTCAAAATCCCTACCGTAAACCCCAAAACAACATTTCTATCCTGATCCTCAAATTTATTACTTTGAATCGAGAAAGCGTTATCATTGGTTTTTAGGATATAGACAAGTACCTGAATCACTCCAAATTTCTGCCAAAGCTCAACAATGAGAAACCTGAGGAGAGGAACTCTACTTATAAAGACCATTATACCAGCTTACACAACTTGGTCCTCATCATGGTGTCTAAACCAAAAATTATCCTTGACATTTCACTCCAAATGTTTAGAACAAAAGTTTTGTTAATTAGCCTCTTCTTCATTTCTTAAACAGTTCGAGGCTGATACAACAGTGATTCCTAAGGAAAGTGCTTGGTTTGGATTTTACCCTGATGGAGCTATAAAACCTCTTTTGTCTGCTCAAAAGGTGAACCTTAACCATTCGTTGCCTCGATCACCCTCATCATTAACAACTTATTTCTAAGCTGAAAATATTCTTCTTCAGACAAAGCTCTATACTGAGGACTGGATTGGTCTAAAGACCTTAGATACTGCTAAAAAGTCCAGTTTTACTGTGTCCCTGGCGAGCATCTTGTAATCTCGGAAGATGAAATTACAAAATACATTGTACCTTACCTCAATGACAAGTCCAAGTCCAACACTTCTTCTGATTACAGACGCAACTGCAAGGCAATGTAGACATTGCAATCTTTGTGCAGAATAACATGAACCCATCAATAAAAGGCGTCATTGTTACCCTTCTCTCCGAAAAATAAAGCTTCCCATCTTTGTTAGAGGAAGAATTAGTTTTTGTCCCAATAACTTTCGTCTTAGAGACTACATACTTGCTTGTGCTTTTAACTACTTTACAGATGAAACATCAATAAAATGTACTCTAAGAATGTGTGTTATACATGCCTTTTGCTTAAAGTTTCTTCAAATCCTAGCTAGAGAGACCAAATCAAATTAAAGCTCTTCATCACCTAATTTTTTTGGATTGCGATCTATTTTCCTCTCAAAATATTGCACTAAAGATTTTCAAATTTTAACCATATATTTATTTCGTCAGGAATTAAAATATAACTGCCATAAATGGGGCTACATTACATCCCAAAATATGAAGTTTTGAATTTGAATGGTTAAGCGGGTTGCATACTATGATCTTGTCAACGTAACTAAGATGATGTATTCACAAGATTTTGTCAACATTGTAATAATTGATAAGAAGAGATGAGTTCATATTCTTCTTCTTTCTTTTTTATCTGTAATCTAAACTCATCTCCATCCTTTGTAAGATAGAGTCGAATGTCTAAACCATTAAATGAGGCATGAGAAGAGCTAAACTATGAAAGAAACTTAGTCAATCAAAAACTCACTAAACAAAAGCCCATCTTTTTCCTGTTTTATACATTATAAAAAACATGCATCAAGGCCACAAGAATAGCTAATTTAATAAGATTAATATAGAATGAAAAAAGGCTTTTAAGGATACATATCTGAGAGTCAATAATCTAAAAAGTACAATGACCCACAACAACAACCCATAAAACGGGCATAAAAGGTTAAGACCTAGGACGCATCACATCAAAAGGTTGACCCATGGGCCATTTGAAGCCACGGGCTTAACGATACAGACCGGTGGTTGTGGTTAGATGAAGATGGTCCAGCCACACGTTCGCATGATGGACACATTAGAAGCGTCGTTGGTGGACTCATCTGATTATACATCCGAGGTGAAAGCTTTAATGCTCTTAATTCTGCTGCCTCTTTCTCTAGCCGCCGATTCTCTTCCGTTAATTTCTCTACGCATCTCTTTAAATACTCACAATCCACTTCTGTTTGCTTCAGTTTGGTCCTATTAAAAGATAAACAAAAGAGCTTGTAATGTAAATATACAGTACTCTCAAGGGGTAAAATGGTAAATGAATAATAGATTTATGACTCTCACCTTGCTCTTCGGTTTTGGAACCACACTTCCACTTGTCTTGCGGTTAAGCCAAGCTTCTTAGCTAAAGCCAGCTTCTGTTTCTGAAGATTTATCATAAGCCCTTGTTAGATCATACTAATTACTAAAGAACAATCTCGTTTCTAAATGATAAAATGACTTACGGGATTGAGAGTATTGTGCTCTTTGAAAGTATCTTCAAGTACAGCAGATTGATCTTTGGATAATCTAAGCTTCTTTCGACAAGTTTCTCCTCCGTAATCTTCTTCTTCATCTGAGGTTCCACGTGAGGAAGATCGATCTAGAGCGATGTCGAGGTCATCTCCTGCACCACCAATGGAGGTTCCTTCTCTCTCGCTCCTTCTCTTCCCACTCACAGTGCTCGAGATAGTACTGTTTGGAGACGAAATTCCTGTCTCCTCCTCCAAATCCACTATTGATGGCATGCTGTTCACGTCGATTTTCCTAAGAAACTGTGGCTTTTCATGATCTGCAAATGGAACATGGGTCATTTTAAGATCTGTTTGTTTTCTTCGAGTAAAAAGGTTCAGACTTTGTAGAAGAAAGAAGCATACCTGAGGAAGAAACAAAGGTTTGGTTCCATGGTAACATCTGGAGATTGGTCATTGATGAAGAAATGGGTTTCATATTCTGCTGAAGAGGACGGTGATTTTGTCCAAATCCCAAACTCAAATTCAAACCCAGATCTTCTTTACCCATCATCATGATATATATTCTAACTTTTGAAGATTGTGAACAAAAAAGTTTAAGGAAATGAAAATAGCAAAAGCTTTGATCTTTATGAGTAAAGATGATAACAAGAGGAAACTTGATCCAATGTTTTTGGTAGTAAGAGTAAAGAGGACAAGAAAAATCTTCTTTCTAGGGTTCTTTTGGAGAAAGAAAGAGAGATGTGAAATGAGAATGACTAAGAGAAGAGAGGATTAATATAGGAGGAAGTGAAATGATAGGAGATGTTGTCAGGTTGGCCAATTATAATGTTATATAATGCACTTTTGAAAACTCAATTATTATATCTCCAACTTGTTGCCTCTTTGTCTTCTCTTTCTCTTTTTCCTTTTTTCATCTTCTTCTTTTTCTATTATATAGTAAATTAGTATAAGTCCTATTCTTTCTTTACTTTTTCCATTACCTCAATTCACTTCTATTTATGTTTGGAATCCAAAGTCTATTTCTAAGTTTATAAAATACCTCACATTGTCAATGTCTACTTTATTTTCTAGCATATTCGTGTACTAATCAAAGAACCTAATAATGAAGAATTTATGTGGCACAAATTTATCATGACTTTTCTTTAAGGGATAGATGATTCTACAATCTTTTGAAATATGATTGCTTTTTAATTTTCGTAAAAAAATATGTATAAAGAAAAAATCATCAAAATATCCGTCTAAACTTCTCACAGATTATTTTCATTAGAAAATTTCAAAAACCTTTCGACAACCTAAAACTATAAAACAAAGTTTATCGAAAATTTATCATGAAACATTTTTTTTAGATTGACAAATTATAAAATTATGTATTGATTTTTCTGATTTATACAAGATTTAAAATTTTACCATACAGCTTTTTCAGGTATATATATGGCCAATATTTTTTATAGTAATAGTATAATTGTTATGTATAAGTAAGCTGTACAACTGTGTTAATTAACAGTCTTTTAATGATACAATCACTACAAGAGAACACTTGTTTAGAGATGTAAATTTACAACGTTTTAGGGATGTCGTAAATTAGGGACGTCTTCACAACACTTTTATGACGTCAGTGAATTTCTTCGTAAAATAGTTGTAAGAGGACAACGAAATAATTTGTTGTAACTTAGTTGGGAATTTACGACGCTTTGACAACGGTTTGCCATTTACAATAAAATTCGTTGTTAATTAGTCCCTAACTTGCAACTTGTTTACGACGTTTATCTTTTACAACGAGTTAAAAATGAAACTTGAAATTCGGTACACACGTTTTTTTTGTTACGTAATTTGTTATAAAAAATTGAAATATTTGTCGTAAAGACGTAGTTAAAAATTACATTTCGTTGTTAAAACGTATCTACTTTGCAAGTCTTTTAGGACTAATTGATTTACAACTACTTAAGGACAAAATTTTAAATTAGATATTTATGGTTAGTTACATACGTTGTAAATTACTCGTATTTGGTTTAAGGTTGTAAAATCATTGTTAATTTTTTGCCTATATAAGGAGGAGGTCTCTCTTCATAAATCACAACACCACACAACAACAAAAAACTTGTTAGAGAGAAAAAAAAAAACGGTTGGGAGAAGAAAAAAAAGTTTTTGTGCAAAAATTACGGTTTTGAGAAAAAACCCAAAAAAATATCTTTTGGTGGTGATATATTCGAGCAA
>JAKUCM010010196.1:0-12526 GCA_023374145.1 Lepidium sativum
GAGATGAGAGAAGATTTCAAGAGATGAGAGGAGAAATCGTTGAGAGAGGAGAGAAAAGGAGAGAGATGTCGCGAGGGAGAGAGAGAGAGGTAAGAGTGAGGAGGATAGAGAAAAGTCTTTTTTTTTAATATTTATATACCCACAAAATTAGGTATGCATGTGTCTCAACGAAAATTTCAGATCTCGGCGCCTAACTAAAATTATCACATTTTTTGACCTAGTTATACTACTAGTTAGTTGTTAGACTAAATTACTACTAGTTATACTTTTGATGATTTTCCATTACATTTAGTATTACATATCCTTATAAATTTATTTTTTAGTTTTACAGTGAATTATAATAAATTACATGATGATTCTACGTGTTTTATGTATTTGAATTCTAGAATCAATATATATTCGTAGAACTTAGAAAGTCACACTAATGTAAACTTAGAAAGTCACACTAAAACTATAAGGAATATGGTGGAATAATGTAATTAAGTCTAAAAATCTTATTTTAATTTTATTTTTAAGTTATGTATAAAGTCATTCATCAATATATACACAAAATATAATCATCTTAATGTTAACTTATAAGAATTGAGTTTCATTATAAATTATCTTACTTATAAGAATTGAGTTTCATTGTAGATTATCTTACTTATAAGAATTGAGTTTCATTGTATTCTTTTCTAAGAAACAATATTATAAAAAAATATGGGTCATAAACTCATTATTAAAATAACAATAATATCCATATGATTTAAAAGGCCATAAAACCCAAGTAGGCAATGTTTAACGAGTTTCACGAATTTTACACATACACATTTTCCAGAGAGAGTCTCTTAGGAAATACCCCGGTTTTACGAGCACAAGTTTTACACATACACATTTTCCAGAGAGAGTCATAAGGCTCTTAGGAAATACCTTAGTTTTACTAGTTTCACAAGTTTTACAAATATTCAACAAATCACTGATTGACCTAATATTCTGCTACATATCTGAATATTGGCGATTGGAACCTTTGTCTCGACCTCCTTATGTTTGATGATCTTGGACGTGTCTCTCCTACCGATGGCATCATTTTCACTTATCTTCTTCCCATTTAATAATCCGGTCCGGTGGTTTGATTTCTTTGACTTTGATGTAATCCAGAACATCCCATTGCAACCAACAAAATAGACCTGGTATACGCAAGTGCCCACAACTCGGACCAATAATATTTAGAACAAAGCTCATGTAATGAGATATTACGAGGTCGAGGTTTGATCTTATGGTAATGAATGAATGTAGCCAATGTGTGGATACAAAAATACTTTTCGATGTTGTACACTCTACAACTGCAACTCTTCGATTCCAAGCAAACAAAATAATTCTTCCCATCAATATCGACAACATCAAATTCAAAGGTGTTGAGTGCCATCACAATCAACCTCTCAGAAACAGCCCATGAATCATGCTTTAGGTTCTCCACATATGGCACCAATTTGTTTTCGATCGTACCTTTCGTTGTTTCCATCCGACGATCACAAAACCACTTTGAAAGTGTTTTGAGGATTGTATCAAGCATGGGTATTAAGGAGAACTTCCTTGCTTCATTAAACACATTATTCATAGACTCCACACTGTTGCTTGAGTCAATATTATACCTTTCTCCCGGAAAGACACACCTAACCCACTTTTCCTTCACAGTACTTATCTCCAAATAACTGGCTGCAAACAACTTCTCATAAATAAACTATATTCACGGTTGAAACGGCAACTGTGTACTGCCTACTACACTGCATGTATTTCCAACCAACTACAGATTTGTTGGTATTAGAGGCATGAGCTCTCAAATTTTGTGACATATACCATATGCAGTACTCGTGATGGGCTTCCGATGTTCCTCAAATTTTGTCGGTTTTGAGCTCATTATTACGATTATATTTGGGAAATTCGTCTATGTTTTATTAAGATTTCAGGTCAAAAAAGTTGAGAGTTGGAATCATGTTTGAAGGTGGACTTTGGAGAGGTTTGAATCATTTTCCGACATTCTCCACGAAAGGAAGGACCGATCGATCTACCAAGGATCGATCTATCAATGATCTAACAAGGATTATGCACACGATCTGAAGAACGAATTGGTTTCTGAGAAGATCGACTCAACATCCAAAGACCGATCGATCAACCAAGGATCGATCGATCGATGCCTTTCGGAGAAACCTAATTTCGCGATTTTAGCTCTTGTTTTAGGAACTATAAATACTCTTTTCCTATTTTCTTTTGGGAGTAGTCTTTGAGTCGGGAAAGAACAAACTTTTACAGAAGTTGTAAGAGTTTGTATGCTAGGAAGAAGATCTCTTCATACTTGAGAAGAATTTTTGAATCCTCTTTCTCTTTGTTAATGCAATTTCAGTTTCAGTTCATCATGATTTGCTTGATTTATTGTTCTATGTCTAAGTATATCTTAGATCGGACCTAGGGTTTTAGAATTCACTGTTGTGGAACAAATAGGATTGATGAATAGATGATTCTCCTTATAATACTTGAGTTTAATGTATAAATTAGCATGATCACCTAGTCGATGATTTTAGGTTGTTAACTTTGCAGAAGATTGTAGAACTAGAACTAGATTAGAATAACAATTCCTTCACTACCAACGATAGTTGATGCTAGGTTGGGTTATGGGTAATTGAACCTAAGCAATAAAGCCTACTTGTAATCTGAAACCAACGAGAGTTAGGACCTTTAGGTTATTAATAGAGGGGTAGATTCAACGAGAGTTGGTTTAGCTTTATTTATTTTCAAGCCGAGAATAAGATCAGAGTAGTTCCTGAATAGTTTCCCTGACAAGAATTCTAACTCCTGAATGAATACCCGACATCCGTGTACAGCAGTGTACAAGGATAGAACTTAGGGAGATGGTTGGAAGAGCTTTCACGAAAGCTTCTATGATCAACTCTTGAAAAACACGTTGATCCCGACAAAATTCATTTGCCGTGAGACACCATATAAAATGAGCATTCTAGAGGATGTTGTTCAGCTGCTAGATAATCTTGTTCAGAGGCTTATCCACTATATCTGGAGGTCCTCTGACAGTTCTAGGCGACATGTGATATGCATGCATGCGCCGTTCCCCACAGTCCAGTTTATGCACAGTACCTCACATACCGGTATAGAGGAGTCCTATATATGATCACAATTCAAGAACTGTGCCAGATTTATGGTTTTGATCAGTATGTAGTTGGGCATAAACCGTCAAAGAACTATCCTCCGAAGAATGAACTATGGTATTTGTTGTCAGGTGACGGGTATCAAGGTAAGGCTTCAAAGCTCACTCACATCAGGAATCCAACTATTAGGATAGTCGCCAAGCACATCGGGTCGACAATTAGGAGGAGTCAGAAAGTGTAACCAAATCTCAGCTGAAGTATTTGCACGACGCCATATCTCCTCTGGTGCCAGATCTGTACCAAGATCTTACTCTTGCTGCAAGACCTCCTTTGAACATCAACTGGGGCTATCTTTTTGCAAATGAGCTGATCAGGCGCATATACAGAGGTGACCCAAGGAAGGGAGTGGTTAAGCCAATTGGTAGTCTCCTGACACCGATCTTCATGTTCCATGGGTTAGACCTCGGGCAGATAGAGGTTGTGCAGAGGATCGATTTGATCGATACAGCTGCCTTGGCCTGATTTGGGTACGTTCTTGAGAAGAAGCAGTGGATCTTTTTCGATGAGACACACCAGATGATGTATGTCACCCTCCCAGCTCCTCACATCACTTCAGTTAGCTGCAGAGAGAACGTGGAGTTACGGCCTGATTTGTCGCATCCCGAGATCTTCGGTAAGCTCAAGGAGAAGGAAACTGCACCACGTGCTCGATCTAGGAGAGCTGGATCTTCCACCTTTACTCAGTTCGTACCTCCAGCATCAGCCGCTCAACCTTCTGGCTTTCTGCTTCCTGAGTTTCCTGAGGAGGAACTCGGATTGCCTTATTACTCACCGGACTTCACGGATCAGCAGTTCAGAGAGTGGGAGGTCGAGAACGAGAGGAGGAAGAGGTAAATTCAGCAGACCATCTGGAATGCTTTGAGGAGGATCCCAGCGTCCCTTTTTATGAGTGCACCTGCAGCCGATCGTGATGAGCATGCCTCCATGCCCACCGCACCTACTCGCCGACCGGATGTTGCTGGACATCGGTCTGATGATGATGAGGATGATCAAGCAATGGATTACCATGTTCCTCGCCGCCGTAGAGCACGAGGCGATCGCTACAGGGAGAATCCTGAGTAGCTTCTTCGCTACTTCCAACTTTTGTTTTAGTTTATTATCATTTTCCTTAAAACTATTTATTTTTGCTTACTTTTATTTCTTATGCGTTTTTATGTCTTTCTTTGGGTTTATTTTTTACACCGGGACGGTGTAAAGTAAGTCTGGGGGAGAACACTTATTGACTAACGCATTATTCTGTTTTGTTTCTTTTCATTTTAGATTTTGTAGACTATTTCCTTCTGTTATTTCTGTATTTTTGAGGTTTTGAGACTGACATCAGATTACTTGATTTTCTATTTCCTTAGCATTATCCTGAACTTAGTATCACTTCTTTTGGATGTGTCAGGGATCGATTAGACTATTGGAAAACCTAGAGACAAAGCAACACTCAGTTTCATAGCACATTCATCTCAACTTTCAAGGGATTTCATGCTGATTTCACACCTAACCTGACTTAATCCTCTCGTCAAGGGAATTTGTAATACATCAGGTATGTTCCTTCTCTTTACTCAATGAAATATGTTCCTTATCAGTTTAGTTTTGTGTCTCTCTTCATCATGTTTGGGCATTTTGAGCCAAAAATTGTGATGGTCGATATAAGTTTTTGCATTAAGTTAGCCTAGGGTAAAAGTTTTCCAATGACGCTGTGAATTTTTAAAGTAAATTGGACGTCTCTGAGGATACATCCAATGACATGATCTTTTTCACTTTACTAATTAGCTTATTGAAGGAAACTCCAATGAAGCAACTTACTGGTAAGAATTGGTCTTATGAAAATAGAGAGATGGAATCAGATTGAAGGTAGTCTAGAGAGTAGAAGAAGGAACTCTTCGCCTTTTTATCGATATTCCCTCGAATGAGACTGCACTTAGATTTATTAGGGAGTCCGTATGGGAATTCTGATTGTTTGTTTTGAGTTGTGACACGAGATTGTTATGTTTCCTAAGTCTG
Source organism: Lepidium sativum (assembly GCA_023374145.1). Lineage (NCBI taxonomy): Eukaryota > Viridiplantae > Streptophyta > Magnoliopsida > Brassicales > Brassicaceae > Lepidium > Lepidium sativum. Next base: position 5,190 of record JAKUCM010010196.1, read on the forward strand.
GGGGAAGTACAAGGTGGTCTCGATTTTGATGAGTTGTATTCTTATGATCACTTTGGACTTGATGTGCAGGATCTCGAGAAAGTCATTTGTCTGATGAGATGTGATCTTCCTACAGTCTTTCTTTCTTTGCTTGAAGACAAGCAAAAAGCTATGTCTGGGGTAATTGATGTTCCTCATATTTTTGTCAGTTTTGAGCTCATTATTACAGTTATATTTGGGAAATTCGTATATGTTTTATTGACATTTCAGGTCAAAAACGTTCAGAGTTGGAATCATGTTTGAAAGTGGACTTTGGAGAGGTTTGAAACATTTTCCGGCATTCTCCACGAAAGGAAGGACCGATCGATTAACCAAGGATTGATCGATCAATGATCAAACAAGGATTATGCGCACGATCTGAAGAACGACTTGGTCTGAGAAGATTGACTCAACATCCAAAGATCGATCGATCAACCAAGGATCGATCGATGCTTTTCACAGAAACCTAATTTCGCGATTTTCAGCTCTTGTTTTGGGCACTATAAATACTCTTTTCCTATTTTATTTTGACAAAATTCTTTGAGTTGTGAGAGAACGAATTTTACAGAAGTTTTAAGAGTTTGTAAGCTAGGAAGAAGATCTCTTCATGCTTGAGAAGAATTTCTGAATCCTCTTTCTCTTTGTTAATGCAATTTCAGTTTCAGTTCATCATGATTTACTTGAATTATTGTTCTATGTCTGAGTAGATCTTAGATCGGATCCAGGGATTCTAGGGTTTTAGAATTCACTGTTGGGAACAAATAGGATTGATGAATAGATGACCCTCCTTCTAATACTTGAGTTTAATGCATAAATTAGCATGATCACCTAGTCGATGATTTTAGGTTGTTAACTTTGAAAAAGATTGTTAAGAACTAGAACTAGATTAGAAGAGCAATTCCTTCACTACCAACGAGAGTTGATGCTAGGTTGGGTTGTGGGTAATTGAACCTAAGCAATAAAGCCTACTTGTAATCTGAAACCAACGAGAGTTAGGACCTTTAGGTTATTAATAGAGGGGTAGATTCAACGAGAGTTGGTTTAGCTTTATTTATGTTCAAGCCGAGAATAAGATCAGAGTAGTTCTTGAATAGTTTCCCTGACAAGAATTCTAACTCCTGAATGAATACCCGACATCCGATTGCTTTAGTTTTCATGTCAAGGTTTTTAGAATTCACTTCTCTAATTTTGATTGATATAGCTTGCAATTTAATAGAAGTTGAGAGTGTAACATGGTTCTCTGAGGAATTCGACTCCTAAGTGCTAGTATGTTTGTTGTGCACTTGCAGTAGAATATAGGGTTAAAACTCATAGTATCAGCTTTTGGATACACATTACCTATGGCGCTGATGAGCCTTGCATTCCTATCACTTACAAATACCAATTCGGAAGAATCTAATATAACTGTCTTCAAAGTCTGGAAAAACCATGTCCAACTAGCATCGTTCTCTCTATCTTGTACACCATACGCAATTGGATAATGGTGCCGATTAGGATCTTGAGCAATGGCAAAAACTAATACACCACCATATCTGTTTTTGAGGAATGTTGCATCTACAATAATCACTTTCCTCATCACCTTAAACCCCTCGATGCTAACTCCGAAAGCTATGAAAAGGTACTTGAACTTCCCATTCTCATCTACTTATACCCGTGTTACTGTACCCGCATTTACCTTCTGTAACTCGTACAAATGGGAATGTATCATCTTGTAGCTTTCTTCCGGAGTGCCACACAGCCTATCAATAGCAAGTTTTCTCTCTCTCCTAGCGGTGGAGTACGATATACTCACGCCAAGTTTTATCTTCACAAGACCCATGATAACTTTAGGAGTTGGAGTGTTCATTTGTCCAAGAAAATCCTCTTGGAAAAGACTTAAAACTATTTCTGCGTGCAATGCCTCTTTGTGCCACTACTCTCGCTCTGACTAGCCCGAGAGCATGTATGCATCTTTGTGTACTTTATAATCCTGAAAATATCCATATTTCTAATCTTTGATGCTCGTACACCCTATTTGCAGCCTTCTTTATTACATACAATCCACAACCGACTGGGTTCAGATCTTTTAATAGCAAAACAAAAGTTGTTGATAAATGATCCTATATCCACAACTTTTTGCAATGTCTTCTTATCTTTAAATTCTTAATGCAACTCAAACCTAAGTTGTCTTCCCATTCTTCTGCAAACTGACTACTCTCTACAACGGGTGGACGTTCTAATATCCACACTTTCATCTTTTAGTTCAATTTCATTATTTCTAACTGGTGGAGAATATACTGTAATAGCAGTTGCTCCTCCCTCACCATCATTACAACCAACAGAGCTTTGAACTGCTATCGACACTTGTCTCGACATTCTTTCCTCAGGTTCTTCCGATCTAATTATGACATCCACGAACAATGTTGTCGTACTACGATTATATTCATCAATGTAGGCTAGATAACCACACACATCCACATCATCACAAATACTCATTTCAACCTCATCTTTGACCGTAGGTCGGTAGAACCTCAGCTATAATCTAACCTTACTTTCATTTAAACCAAGCCTCTCATATAAACATTCTTCAATCACCGACAAAGTGATATCCTCTACTGCGTGCTTCATCAATATACAATTAACACGGTCGTTGCATTTAAACCATATCACAACTTTGGCGTTCATAATGCCCTGCTAAAACAAACAGAAAAAATTGATTCAGTTTTGTATAACTTATGTAGTTCTACCAGTTTTACTTGTATAACTTATGTAGTTCTACTAGTTTTACTTGTATAATGCACTACACGTTTCACCCAATTGTTACCATGTTCAAGTCTTATACAAGCCAAATTCTACCAAACAACAAAAAAAAATTGTCATTTACGCATTTAAGTTTCTTCATCAGCCCAATGCAGAAAATGTACAACTGATTCAGTTATGTATAACTGGTCATAAACGTAAAACTTATCAAGTTATACTAGTTTAACTATCGCAGAAACCAACTCTTATCAACTCAGATTCGATTGATTGTTTAGGCAGTTCTAAATTGATAATGCGCTATGTTTCAACCTATACATTCAAATTGTTACCAATGTCAAGTCTTATTAGAACTAGATTCTACCAAATAATCAATTATGAATTTAAGCTTCTTCATCAGCCCAATGCAGAAATGCAACTAAAGAATGTACAACTGATTCAGTTCTGTATAACTAGTCATAACCATAAAAATTATCAAGTTATACTAGTTTAACTACCACAGAAACCAACTCTTATCAACTTAGATTCAATCGATCGTTTAGGCAGTTCTAAATCTATAATGCGATATGTTTCAGCCTATACATTCCAATTGTTACCAATGTCAAGTCTTATTAGAGCGGATTCTACCAAATAATCAACTATGAAATTAAGGTTCTTCATCAGCCCAATGCAGAAATGTAACTAAAGAATGTACAACTGATTCGGGCCTGTATAACTGATCATAAACGTAAAACTTATCAAATTATACTAGTTTAACTATCACAGAAACCAGCTCTTATCAACTCATATTCGTTCGTTTGGGCAATTCTAAATCTATAGTGCACTATGTTTCAGTCTATGTTACCAATCTCAAGTCTTATTCGAGCCATATTCTACCAAATAACAAAAGCAAAATTTCTTTAATCAAGCTTAAAATTCATTTTGAAATTGACCTTCTTATGCCCAAAACGGAGAGGCAAATCAAGAATGAAATGGAGATTAATAAACAACGACAATGGCAGGATAGGCGGCGGCGGTGCACGTCGGAACCACCTTCAGAGCCGACGGTGTTACAAGTCGAGACCGAGAAGACCAGTGGCGAAGACTGAATTGAGACCCGATTGAGAGAAGTCGAGGGAGGAGGGAGAGATGAGAGAGAAGACTGAATTTTTTTTTTAAAATAATTAATTAGGCAAATTTTCCCTAAAGGCATTTTTGAAATATCAAGTTTCATTAATAGATTTGTATATAAGAGATTTGATATGTATATAAGAGATTAAAATTTCTCCAGATTGGGGTTATGAGATCTTAACCCCTTTATTTGGTCTTATGTATTCTACAACATTTACTAATGAAGAGCGTTCTAAAATACGGTGTGTAAGGTCCTATATATAACTTACACATACTGTATAGTAAAAACTGTTGTATTTTTTCTGTATTTATTCCGAGCTAGAGAAAAGGAAAGAAGAAAGACTAACTCAAAGGATGAACTGTCATAAATAAAAACTTGTTGATTAAGGTGAAATGAAGACATGGAGCTGTTATCATAATTGACCGATCATTTTAAAGTAAAAATAAAAACTTGTTTTAGTTTGAGAATTTTTATATCTGAAGGATTTAAAAATTTTAGGTTAAAATGTACAAATACACAAAGATGTGAACAAAAACAATAGATCCTTCTCAAAGAAAAATAGAAAGTTGATATCTTGTGACTTTTCATTTAAAAAGATTTGGTTGATTATAGGATATGTTGTATGCTTTTTTTGACATATTTTTGTTATATCTGTAAACTTATGTTATTGTGGTCATTTTGGAAATGTATAGTCCACTTTCTAATGATGTTGTGTTGGTAATTTTTTTTGGTCGAACATGCTAGGTAATATGAGTACTTGACTGATAGACTGTAACAAATTAGTGCGTGTAATATGAATTTATCAATTAAATTATAAGATATGAGATGATAAAAGAACAAAAAAAATTAAAGGTCAACTTTTTCAACTCAAACAAAATCGTAAGTCAACGAAAAAGAGCTAAAGGCGTTGAAGTTTGATTAAAAGAACCGACAAGATCGTGGTGAATGAATGAGTTGTGTTCTGTGTGGCCATGTTCGATCGTACAGCTTTTTCCAATCTCTTAATTTTTCGTTGAAACCATTTCCCATTTATTTCCTTAAATTGATACTTCTGTTATACTCCTATTTAGTTAAAAATATTATATTATACAATTTCCCAAAAGATTAAAAGTCGCAACACTTTAACAAAGTATATTCAAAAGTTATTGTTTAGAGTTTTTGCTTTGGAAGGAAACAAAGTTTATAGGTAAACCATAGTTGTCTTTTACTTTCTCCGACCATTAACTAAGTGACTATATAAATATATTTACAAGACTTAACCATCTAGTGCACTAAAAAGGAATAATTTCACAAATTTGACTTAGTGTATACTTTTGGATTTAATATTGTTTTTATATAAACCTTAGAATTGAAACACTACGTACATAACAATAATATGTTTTGTTTTGGTTTTAATTAAAATCGATATTTTTATCATAATTAAAGTGTTTTCTTTTTGTCAAACATTATGTCTAAGCTTTTGATCAAGTTTGGCATAAAAGTTATCATTTTTCTAGATGGTTAAGCTAGTTTCACTTAAACAAGTTACTTCATATAATGTCAATATCACTTATTTTTTATAAGAAGTATTTCCCTAATTTTCTCAACAATTTTGAACTAATCCCACCTTAAACATGCCATGTGAATGTATAGCATGTTTTCACTAAATCAATTCATCATCAAATATATATCTAAATACATTGAATTTCATCTTATTCATAATATTTTCGTATCCATCGAAAATCCATAACAATACAAATTTTTGATGATATATAGTTGCATGAATCCATCACGAAATTCTAATGGATTTAGGTCAGACTTTTATTTTCGATCATCTAGTCCCAAAAACAGATTTTTATTTTTTACGACTTAGTCCTGACTAAAAAAATTTGTTATGTTTTGTTCGAATTCTCGATAAATTTTCCCATCTACAATAGCAAATTTTCTGGTAGTGAATTTTCATTACCAAACTTCGATAGTTCATAAAAAATATAAGATAGAAAAACGCTTATATTGTCTGTAATCATATATATTTATCCATTCATATTATAAAATCGTAAAAACAACCAACCATTCAAAATCATCAAACTTGAAGAGAGAAGAGAGGAGGAAGCTCAGAGATAGTTTTAGAAGATGGAGAACACAATAATCGATTAAACGATTTAAGAAAACGAGAAATAAGATTATTGCAAACACAACTATTGTTCTTCCTCAGCTTCCTTAGCTTCTTACCAATTCTCATTTTTATCCCAACCACTCTAATCATAATCAATGGTCCAGATGATCTTCTCCTCTGTTGTTGCTGTCTGGTTTTGTTGTCGGCTTGTTCTAAAACCTTCTGGATTAGAAATTGAGCTCTTCTATGATGTATCTCTTGAGGATCTTCTTTCTCCATTTTAGTGTATTCAAATGAATTACTCTTCACCATTAATGCCATTGAATATTGAATCTTATTGTTTGAAGTATTTAGAGAGATTAAGTAAGATTATAACATGAAGTATAACTATATATAGTGAAAGGTCGAGAGAAAGAGAGAGACCATGTGAGGATTATTAATTGCGTATAAATGTGTACATACATGTGGATCTATTATTTATTTGTTTTTTTTCCCAGTTGGTATGCCAAAAACCATTCACTTATTATACACATATATATAACCATAGTATTATTATTTCTATGATTAAATATTCTTTATATTATTCTAATAACAAAAATAGAAATGATGATTTATAAAGTTTACAACAAAAATACTGTTTTCTTAAAATGGAAAATTCAATTTATAACATATATATATATATATAACAACAGTAGATACTTAAATATATAATTTTGGTCAAGTGGTTAAACATTCATAAAAGTTGCTTTTTCTTCCAAAATTTAACTTCATAAACTTATCAATCTTGCTGTTGACAAAATTCAAAATTAACTTTTATGTTAATGTAAAAAAAGCAACTCGGCATAAAAGAAATACTAAAATATCAAATTCATTACCTGTAATAATTTATTATAATCGATGCTAACTCACACCATAAATTTATCACTAGTAAGTTTAAATATGTAAATTTTGAGTATTTAGAAGTATCTCGTAGGGTTCTGACACATTTTACATAGAAATATAAACATACATGAAAAAAAACTTTATTATTCTATTTAAAGACGAGATATGAAAGAAATTTTGTACAAAACTAAAATCTGAATTTTACTTGCATATCACACAACATATATTAGATATGGTACGATTTTTTTATTAGAAGAAGTTGGATATGGTTTATCAAAATTGAAAAACTTTAGAAACGGCCCTCACCTGAAACTGATACATTTAACATTGAAATCGATACATTTAACTTTGACTTCATAGCAATTATAAAATAATTATGATTGACCCTTTAGTATTAGTTAAACTATAAGTTAAGTTTGTTGCTTTCTTTTTGCCTTTTGGTGGCATTTATATGGCAACACTTGTATGCATGTAATTCTTTTTTTTAAGGTATCC
>JAKUCM010010197.1:0-17123 GCA_023374145.1 Lepidium sativum
TCTTCTTGAATACTCATCTCAAGCATCAAGGTATGAATGTGTTGCATGGGATCACTCTTCTTCTTGGTTCCATAGCCATTTCCACGTTCCAAAGCTTGTTGAACTCCTTCAGCTCCGAGCTCCATGGTATCTTCTTGTTTCGGTGCTTGTTGCTGGTACATGATCATATCAAAGAGTGTGGCTGAGCTTATGATACCAAGATCTTGGTGATTGCTTCAACCCATAAATCGCTTTCCTTAGTCTCAATACTTTCCCGGGAGTGACCTTGGATTCAAGGCCTGGTGGTGGTGTCATATACACTTCCTCCTCAAGCTCTCCTTGAAGGAAGGCATTCTTGACATCCATCTGCCATAAATCCCCAGATAAGTTAGTAGCTAAGGAAAGGAGAACCCTTACCGTGTGTAGTTTAGCAACCGGAGCAAAGGTGTCGGTGTAATCTTCCCCATAGGTCTGAGTGAAGCCTCTAGCTACAAGTCGTGCCTTGTACCTCTCAATGTCACCATTACTCTTATATTTGATTGAGAACACCCACTTAGATGATACAGCCTTTTTCCCGGGAAGAAGATGCGATTCATCCCAAGTATGATTCCTTTCCATAGCATTGGATTCATCATCAACTACATTCATCCATTCTTTGATTTGTTTAGCCTCATCAAAGCTTGTAGGCACCTGATCCTTCTCAATTTTGCCTAGAAAAGCATGAAAGTCTGATGGTAAAAGTTCCATAGAGTGTACCATTTGGACCGGATGAGCAACGGCTTGAGCATTGTAATAGACCCTTGTGTTCTTCCAATTAGACGGGTCTTTACGAATTCTTGTACTGCGGCGAAGAGGTGGAGCTGGGATGTTTGGAGGCTGAGATATAAGACTGTAAGCCGCATCCAAGGTTTGAGGTGAATTGGAGGTCGTAGCTGGTTCAGGAATCACAGCCGGCTCGGTGGGCATGGTCCGAGGAGGTGATTCTTGCAGAACACGCCTTGGGGACCCAGCATGATCTTGAGTGCAAGGAGTTGGGATCTCATTTGCTGGTGGAACAGAGTGTTGGTCTCCCCTTTGTTCTTGCACTTGAGGGGAAGCATTCCTCGAATCACCTGTAACTTAATCCGATGGTGGAACCGGTGCAGCGTCTTGGTCAAGGGAAACACCAAGATGGCAGAGAAGGAAGTTGAGACTCCAGGTTCTGTTCATAGCTGGGTCGGAAAAATCCTTTAGAGCTTCCCAATCCCGATCAGTATACAACCCACGATCTTCAAGAAATTTGGCATCTCTAGAGACATGGACTCTTCTTGTTTCCGGATCATAACATTTATAGCCGTTTTGTGTAGATGAGTAACCGAGGAATATACACTTCTTGCTCTTGGCATCAAGCTTATTCTTAAGCTCTCCGGGCACTAATACAAAACACAGACAACCAAAAACCCGTAAGTGATTTAAGGGAGGTTCAGTTTTGTTTAGTACCTTATATGGAGACACATCTTGGAGGACTTTGGTTGGTGTCCGATTGATTAAGTAACATGCAGTCATAACCGCATCTCCCCAAAACCTCTTTGGGACATTCATGTGGAACATTAGGGTGCGGGAAACCTCCATTAAATGACGATTTTTCCTTTCCGCAACATTGTTTTGTTGTGGGTTATATGGACAGCTAGTTTGATGTAGTATCCCTTGTTTGATTAGATGGTCTTAAAAAGCTTTGCTCATGTATTCACCCCCATTATCCGTTGCAAGTACCTTCAATTTCGAATTAAACTGATTAGAGATGTAAGCTTCAAAATTTTTATAAGCATCGAAAACCCTATCCTTTGATGGCATAAGAGTTATCCAAGTATACTTAGACTTTTCATCTATGAAATTGACAAAGTATCTATGGTTATCCCTAGATGCACATGGAGATGTCCACACATCGGAATGCACAAGATCAAAGCATTTTTCATAAATAGTCAATGATAAAGGATAAACCGCCTTACAATGCTTTCCAAGAATGCAAGCTTTACAATTAACATTGTCAAAAGATAAATTGGGTAACATAAGATTCAAAGCACGAAAATGAGGGTGGCCAAGTCTAGCATGCCAAAAAAAGTCACTAAGGGTACCAACAGCCGAATTAGATACAATCAAACCGCTGCCACAAAAACGAGATAAAAGCTTAGGGTCTTCAAGGATGTAAAGCCCTTTTTGCACCCTCCCTTGTCTGATCAATCTCCCGGTCTTAATATCCTGAAACTTGAAATCATTAGGTCCAAAAATAGCATAACAATTAAGATCCATAACAGCCTTTCTAACCGATAAATGATTTGAAGTAAATTCCGGCATATAGAAGGCTCTAGTTTTCTTGTTAAAAAGGCCAAGGTTCCGTACTCCACTAACCGATATCCTATGACCATTTGCTATCACAACACTCCCTAGGGCTGGTTCCAAGTTTCTAATCAAGCTCTTATCACTAATCAATCATATAGTGAGAAGCACCGGATTCAACAACAAGAGGTTGAAATAGATTACGAGATTAGAAACAAATACCGGTATCCATTAAGGATTTTAGGGAATTAATGAGAGCCTCAAGATCTGATTTCTTGATAACATCTCCGTGGAATGATGAAGAAGCCACAGCCTTGTGTTCATAATCCCTAGAGGAGGACGCTGCTGCAGCTGAGCCTACCATTGAACTAGATCCATCTGATACCTTTTGGGACAAGTTGGCCTTTTAGTCCTTGAACTTTGCAGGCTTTAGGTGAGGATGAAGCAGCCAACATTTGTCCTTTACATGGCCTTTCTTCTTACAATGATCACAAACAAGCCTTTTCCTTTCCTCAAATTTCCCTTGAGCTTTGTTGACCGAAAGAAGATCCGAGTTTCCCTTACCACCAAATAACATGATGGAGCCTTGTTCCTTTTGGATTTGAGAGCAAACATCCTCAAGGTTAGGGAGGGAGCTAGACGTGGCTGCTGACCTTAAGATATGCTTCACAAGATCATTGTAACCCGGGTTTAGATTCATTAGGAGACCAAATACTTTATCTTCCTCATTTCTTGCCCGAATAACCTTTGGATCCATAGAAATTGGCCTTAGCATGTCTAACTCAGCCCACAAGGATCTAAACTTCCAAAAATACTCAATAAATTCCATTTTTTCTTGGAGAAGATTAGAGAGAGTCTTCTTGACCTCAAACACCCTAGTTATGTTGGAGACATTACTATAAACCTTCTCTAAGCTGTCCCATAACTCCTTTGATGTTTCACAATAGGAGTATGCCTCAAGAATTGAAGCATCTAGAGAGCCTAGGATGATTGATTTGACAGCTTGATCTACTTGAAACCATTTATCATCGTCATCAAGAAGATCATCCTCATCTACATCGCTGGAGAGTGGTTCCCGTGGGGGTCTTTCCCTTACAACATGACTCCAAAACCCTAATATTTGGGTCTGTGCATTCTCGGGGCTACGAGTATTCGGGTCCGTGCATTATCGGGGTCACTTGTCATCGGGGTCGTGCATTATCAGGGCCACTTGTCATCGGGGTCGTGCATTCTCGGGGCTACTAGCCGTTGGGACATATGAAGAGAAAAGAGGACCATCACCAAAAATATCTTACAAATCTTCCACATGTGGGGACCATCACCAACATCACATGGTGAGGACCACAAATCTTCCTCTTTTCTCTACATATGTCCCAACGGCTAGTAGCCTCGAGAATGCACGGCCCCGATGACAAGTGGCCCTGATAATGCACGGCCCCGAATACTCGTAGCCCCGAGAATGCACGGACCCAAATATTAGTGGCCCGGATAATACACGGACCCAAATATTAGTGGCCCCGATAATGCACGGACCCGAATAATGTCACTCGGCCTCTTGGAAAGGTAGTTGTGGCCGAGTGAGGATTCATCTTGACTAATATGAAGCTCCTAGTTCAATCTATTCCGCTGTACCTGCAAATGTTCACGAGGTAACAGGTCTATGTTATCCGAGTATGGGATGAGATTTTTACTACCCTTGGATCTGGTATGCATGCAAGTGGGTTTAGACAGCATAAACGGACACTCGACCAAGGCTTGATCGAGTGTTACGGTCAAGTGTTCTGGGTAAAGAGAAAATCACGGCGCTCGAGCTGTGGTGGTCGAGCGTCGTGATCGAGTGTTTCTGCAAAACAGCCAAAACCCAGAAACAAGCTATAAATAACAGAATAATCATATCACACACTTAGAACTTAGTCTTAGGAAAGTGATAATCCTAATTGTAGCTAACTAAAAACCATTTGGCAACGGCGCCAATTTGATAGCAGCGTTTTAACTATCAAATAAACTACTGTTATATGTGATCAATGTAGTACAGTAAGGTGTCAATCCAACTGGGCTAACAACTATTCAATCAGAATACAATCTACTCAACCTAATCCAAGCCATAATGATTATGGTACATCTTTTGATGCATTTTTAACTAGGTGAAAGCAGGGCACTAAAACAGAGTACCAAAACAGAACATAAAAACATAGTAAAAACAGAGTGCGAAAACAGAGCAAAAATAGAATATTCCTAAAACAGAGTTTTGGCTGAAAAATAGAGCAAGAAATAACACTAAAATTAATGGAGAAAATGGGTTCTTGAGGTCAGGGATCTATTATCAAAGCATTCCTAGGGGTTCCAAACTTGTTTATAAACTTATTTAGTTGATCTCTAAGCAAGGAATCACATCAATCACATTCATGCTCATAAAATGAGACCTCTTTTAAGCCACAACCAGACTTGATTTTCATAAACGATTAGAGGCTTAAAAATCATTAAACACAGACCGAACAGAGCCTAATAACACTCTAGACAATCAATCTCTAGAGCTAGGAGAAGTTATCTCAACCTTATTTCTTTCAGGCATTTACACAAACACCTTGTTGGTGGGAAACACCAATCCATCAGATTTCAATTGATCAAAAAGAAATAGGCATTAAGGACACTTAAGTTGAAGAGATCTAAGCCTAATCAACCCTAAACAAGTCTAGAAATCTCTAGATCTACCCTAATCTCACCATCTCCTCAAGAACCCTAATGGATTTACTCAAAATTTATGATGAAGAACATAAACCCAGAATCATAAATCATTAACATCAAAAGATAGATCAAGAAGAGATGAACAACAATGATTAAAGGCAGATGATCAAATAACCAAAAGATCAACAAGGATCTAAGATTCAAAGAAAAGGAAAATTACAAGAGAAAAGTAGAAAAGTTTTTTTGCTTAAGAACATGCTAAAAACGTTCTAGGGTTTGCCTAATTACATTAAGGGGGTATTTATAGCATTTTTTACAAAAATCCTAAAAAGTCAACGTTTTCTGGGGCAAAAAAACCACTCGACCAAGTGATGGTCGAGCGTGTTGTTCGAGCGTCAATAAGATATGCCAAATCTTCTAGATCACGTCCTGAACTTCAACTCTAGGCCAATCAGTTCACCCACGGGTCTTCTTGTAGTACAAAACACTCCATAATAAGCTCTTGAAATACCTAAAATCCACCCTTATGCAATGTATGCAATGCCAAATACCAAATACGCATAATAGACTTAAAAGGACCTAAAACAATGATAATACTACAAGTATGAATGCAAAATATGCCAAATAATTTCCATAAAATATGCTAAAATGCAGGCAGACCAGTGCACTAGCGGCTTCGGTAGGGATGCTTGGTGCCGCACCTGGCGCACCTTCTCTGTTTTGGGAACCGTAAGTGGATTGAATCAGAACGTCTAGATGATTGAGCAAGAAATCAAGAGTGGATGCTTTATCCATCACTGTTTCAGCTAAATCTTGAAGTTCGGCACAATGTTTCTCACCAAAGCATCCTTGGTCCTTAAGGAACCGAACATCCCGAGAGATGTGACCTCGTCTAGTTTCCGGATCAAAACACGTGTATCCCTTTTGAGTGGATGAATAGCCTATGAACATACACCTTTTGCTCTTGGCTTCAAGTTTATTCCTAAGCTCTCAGGGTACAAACACAAAACACACACAACCAAACACAGGTAAGTGATCTAGATGAGGTTGGGTTTTGTGGAGTACCTTGTATTGAGATGCTTTCTTAAGGACTTTTGTGGGTGTTCTATTGATCAAATAACATGCTGTCATTACAGCATCTTCCCAAAATTTCTTTGGGACATTCATGTGAAACATGAGAGACCGAGTAACCTCCATCCAATGTCGGTTCTTCCTATCGGCCACTCCATTTTGTTGGGGATTATAGGGACAGCTTGTGATGTGATTTTCCTTAGGATAGAACTCTGAAAATCGGGGCTAGAGAACTCAGAATTGAATGAAACTTGAGCAGCAGATAGATTGGAGCGTGAGGAATGTGGTGATGAGTTTTGAGCGGAATTGATCGAGGGGTTTCCAAGATATGACGGCAAATTCTCTGTGTGACAATAGAACTGATGGATTGATATGGCGGGATGGATTAGGAATAAGATGAGGACGTGAAGGAAACTTGTAGGTGACGAAGATGAAGTGATAGAATGTATAGGTTATTAGGTGATGAGATGAATTAGGTGAAGAATCTCTTGGCTCACAATTTGATGGGAGATTCAGGCTCTAGGATTTCCAGAACCGTAGTTTGAGAGCATGGAAAACTCAATAAGAAGTCTTTTTCAATGATAATACTCTAAAGAAGTTTACAGCAAGTTCTGGGGTTTAAATATAACCCTAGAACCAAAACAACATGTAGTTCTAAACAAAAACAACATGTAAATTGAAAGCTCAAAAAAACAGCAAAGCGTTTAAATAAAAACAACGAGGCGTCCCTTAATGGTGCACCTCAAAATCTACCAAGTACAAAACCAGATTGGTTTGTACCAAGTAACTCGCCGTAGTGATTCCATCTGCCTCATTAAAAACCATGAGAGAAAACTCAATTGGGACACAACTCTCTATGAGAAAAAAGATCACAAACTTCCTCACCTAAGTTATCTAGTTATCATTACCAGGAGAAGTCTTCAAGATGGAGATGTTGAAGACTTGTGCAGCTACTAGCTCATCAACAAGCTCGACCAACTAAGCTCAAGCTCCTTGATTTTTCTCTTGCTCCTAGAAAGCTCGATAAGAACCCAGAAACACTCGACCAACACACTCGATCACCACCTGCTCGAGTGTTATTCCAGCCAACAAAAAACCCACTTGCATGAATACCAGATCCCATGGTAGTGAAGATCTCATCCCATACTATGACAGAATATACCGTTTGCCTCGTGAACACTTACGAGAACAACGGAACAGATTGAACGAGGAATACACGGATCAGTTGAACATGGAAGAACAAGTATAAGCTCTTGAACTAGGAACCCGTCCTGGGAGAGTTAGACACATTGGAGCTGGTGATGATCCCAATATTCACAATCAACGCCATGGCATTGTTCCACTAACCATCGCCAACAACAACTTTGAGATTAAGAGTGGTATGATCTCCATGGTACAGAACAGTAAATTTCATGGTTTGCCTTCTGAGGATCCGCTGGATCATCTTGATGAGTTTGAAAGACTAACCAGTTTGACAAAGATAAATGGGGTTAGTGAGGATGCTCTGAAACTGCGACTGTTTCCTTTCTCTCTTGGAGACTAAGCACACCTATGGGAGAAACACTTGCCACAAGGGTCTATTACATCTTGGGATGCCTGCAAACAAGTGTTCTAGGTAAATTCTTCTCCAACTCCAGAACCGCGAAACTTCGCAATTCTATCTCTGGTTTCAAGCAAAACCATTCTGAAACATTCTCTGAGGCTTGAGAACGATTCAAGATGTACCAATCACAATGTCCTCATCATGGGTTCACTACTGAGTCACTTCTCAGCACTCTCTACAGAGGCGTCATTCCCAAGATACGTATGTTACTAGACACAGCCAGCAATGGAAATTTTCTGAATAAGGATGTCGATGATGGATGGGAATTGGTTGAGAATTTAGCACAAGCAGATGGCCAATACAATGAAGACTATGATTGAACTCCTAGAGGCACAACAGATTCATATATGGTTAGTAGGAAGGAGCTCAAAGCCATACAAGACAAACTGGTTGAGTTACTCTCAGCTCACCATAAGCAAGTACACCATGTAAGTGAATCAGAACAGGTTGAAGAAGACGATTGATGTGTCTGCATTTTACCACATTATAGAACACTCGACCGAAACGCTCGAGCAAGCTGAGCTCGATCGTCAGAGGCACAATGACCACTACATGGAAATCATGCGGAATTTGGCAGCCGACTACTGGAACCACTAGAGAGGTACCAAAAACCCTTCCTTTCATTGTAAATACCATTGCATATTTTTCACTTGACTTGCTGGTCTAGGATCCTCTTTCGGACTGTTATACACATAATGGACAGTGTGATTTAAGTTTGGGGGAGGGTTCTAGAGGATATTTGACTTTGTTTTCTGTGATTCTTAGTTTTTATTCTTTGCATTTGGTCATTTGCATTACATCTAAGGCATAGAAAAACGAAAAATATTTTCTTTAGCATATTTTTAGATTGCATATCATCTAAGGCATAGGAAACCCATTAAAATTTTAATAAAAAAAAAAAAGCATTAGTCAAAAACAGAGTGTTCATGTAGCTGCATTGCATTCATATAGGATTGAGTCTAGAGTTTCGGGAATCATCTTTCTAAATAGACAGACTTGCTAGGTTGATTGGCTAGTAACCATAGTGAACTCTTAGACTTGTGTTTTTTCCCTCTTGAACACTGATTGGTAGATCATTGACCTTTGAAACCAATACTTAGGTTGTGTCTCAAAAAGAACCAGATTTGTTGCCTCATAATCGAATTCCATTTTTTCCAAATTAGGGGCTTGAGATACATTGCATAAGATCCTTCCGTAGGTTCAGCTAGCTAAGTAAAAAGAAAAGCATAAGATGAATATAGAATCATCCTTCTCAACTCAGCTTAAATAATATGGTCTAAGATGAACGGGGACTGTGCGTAAACCCGTACCTTCTTGAGTTCATCAATAAAACCATTTTGATATTGCCTAAGATGAACTGGAACTGTGCGTAAACCCGTACTTTTCGCGTCTTATTGATAAAGCTAATACATCGATGCCTAAGGTGAATCGGGACTGTGCGTAAACCCGTACTTTTTCGTGTCTCATTGATAAAGCTGAAGCTAATAAAAACGAGTAGGAGTTGAGAAGTGATCAAAAATGCTTAATCCATAATGACTAGCTGAATTTGAGGAAGTTGAATCCTAAGGTCTTTGATCAATAGCCCCTCTTGCGGACTGCACTTAAAAGAAATAGGTTTAGAATCTGAGTTTCTTAAGAGTCCAACTAAGTGTCAGGGAATATTCGGTTTTTATGCTAAGCCTTGATGATACTAGATTGTGGTTCTTACAAAAGAATGAGGGTTCACTTGTGGATTACGGTTTTTCAGTTTGATAAGTCGTTTGTTTAAGTAAGATGTTCCCATTGTTAGCAACCTCTCTTCCTTCTTAGATCGATGCATATTTGCTTGAGGGCAAGAAAATACTAAGTTTGGGGGACTTGATGTGTCTACATTTTACCACATTTTAGGACCATTATTTAGCATGTTTTGCATTCATACTTGCATTATTATCATTGTTTTAGGTTCTTTTAGGCATAATTTGCATACTTAGTGTTGGGCATTGCATACATTGCATAAAAGGTATTTTTAGGGACTTTTTGGAGCTTATCATGGAGTATTTCGGATTCGGACTACAAGAAGACCAATGAGGAACCGTCTGGCCTAAAGTTAAAGTTCAGGATGTGAACTAGAAGATTTGGCACTCGAGTTTTGACACTCGAGCATGACACTCGACCATCACTTGGTCGAGTGGATTTGCGGACCAGAACTAAGACTTTTGACGAGCTTGACTTCTTGGGCTTCTCTGCGAAAAAGGCCCATCAATACCTACTTGTGCAAGCCCAACAACTATTTTATGCTTTTTCTATTTTCTTTTCTTAAGAAAATTTCCTTTTTTACTTTTTAAAAGAATTTCCCATTTTTCTTTCTAGGGAATTTTCCCTTTTTCTCTTTAAGTATATTTCCTTTTTCTTTAAGATCTTTTGATTTTATAAATTGTACTAGAATTTCCAGTTTTAATATACAATCTTTTCTAGCAAAATTTCGACTTCTCTTTACAAAGCAATTTACGATTTTCAGTCTTAAGTTTATGCAATTGATTTTCGATTTTGAGTATATGTTTTACTTCATGAATTCTGAGTAAGTTAGTCTAGGGATCTTGAGGAAAGGGTGAGATTAGAAGAAAACTTAGGGATTTCCAGATTTGTTTAGGTTTGATTAAGGTCTTAGATCTCTTTAATTTAAGTGTTCTTAATGCTTGTTTCTTTCTGATCAATTGAAATTCGATCTCTTGGTGAATCCCCCCCCCCCCCCCCCCCCCCCCCCCCCCCCCCCGAGAGGCGTTTGGGGTAACATTTTCCTAGCTCAAGAGATTTATTGTATAGGGTGTTATTAGGCTTTGTAAGGTCCATACTTAAATCCTCTTGAATTTCCAATCGTTGGGCGAGAGTCAAGTCAGGTTGTCTTTTAGGAGAGGTCCCATTGCGCGAGAGCGAATGTGATTACTTTGTGATTCCTTGCTTAAAGGTCATCTAAATAGGTTGATTACTTTGTGATTCCTTGCATAATACTCTCCTTTTAGGTTGAGATTTGGTGTTGCACTTCATTTCATTTTGCTATTGCTTTATTTTTAACGCTCTGCTTTTCCATTTCTATTTTCATGTCTCGTTTTTAGCACTCTGGTTTAGGATTTCGTTTTCACCTAGATTAGAACACCACTCAATAAATCGAATCGGGCTTAGATTAGGATAAGTAGATTACATGTTGATTGCTAGTTACTCTCCCAGTGGATTGACACCATATTGTACTACAATTGATTACATAGACAGTTTGGTTATTTGATAACCGCAGCAAAATACTGTTTATCAATGATGATCAAGTTGAAGAGGTCAGTTTCGTGCAGAATCAAAGCAACAACTACAGACCATACAATAGTTACAAACCCAACCCTAACCTCTCCTACAAAAACACAAACGTAGCAAATCCACACGATCAGGTATACCCACCTAAACAACACTTACAACCACAACCCAAACCATTTATACCCAAACAGCAATACCAATAAACACACCACCAACCACCACCTGGATACGAACCACACACACAACCACCCTAACAAACACCTGAAGTAATGGACATCTTGCAGCAGATACTAAAGGGCCAGACAGTCACTGCTTCCGAATTAACAAAGAAATTTGCTGAGGTACACACTAAGATAGATGCTTCACATAATGACCTCAACTGCAAGTTTGAGACTCTTAATGCCCGTCTCAAGTATGTGGAGAATCAGCAAGGATCCTCATCCACTGTAAAACAAACCGGACAACTACCTGGAAAAGCTGTTCAAAACCCTAAGGAGTATCACGCCAACGCCATTACACTCCGTAGTGGCCGTGAATTGCTAATACGTGCTGAAAAGACAGACAACACTGAGGACAGTGTCCTTCAGGAAGGGGGGATGATTTGGTCGAAGAACAGATGATGTGTCTGCATTTTACCACATTTTAGGGCTATTATTTAGCATGTTTTTCATTCATACTTGCATTATTATCATTTTTTTAGGCTCTTTTAGGCATAATTTGCATACTTAGTGTTGGGTATTGCATACATTGCATAAAATGTATTTTTTGGCACTTTTTGGAGCTTATCATGGAGTATTTCGGATTACAAGAAGACCAATGAGGAATCGTCTGGCCTAAAGTTGAAGTTCAGGATGTGATCTTGTAGATTTGGCACACGAGTCTGACACTCAAGCATGACCCTCGACCATCACTTGGTCGAGTGGATTTTCGGACCAGAATGTTGACTTTTGATGGAGTTGACTTCTTGGGCTTCTTTGCAAAAATGCCCATCAATACCAACTTGTGCAAGCCGAACAACTATTTTAGGCCTTTTTCCATTTTCTTTTCTTATGAATTTTCCTTTTCTCTTTTCAAGGAATTTTCCACTTCTTTTTCCAGGGTTTTCCTTTTCTCTTTAAGACTTAAGATCTTTTGTTGATCTATAAATTGTACTATAATTTCCACTTTTAATATATCATCTTTTCTAGCAAATTTTGACTTCTCTCTTAAAGAAATTTACGATTTTGATCTTTAAGTTTATGCAATTAAATTTTGATTCTAAGTCTATGCTTTACTTCATGAATTCTAAGTAAGTTAGTCTAGGGTTCTTGAGGAAAGGGTGAGATTAGGAGAAAATTTAGGGATTTCCAGATTTGTTTATGTTTGATTAAGGTCTTAGATCTCTTTAATTTAAGTGTTCTTAATGCTTGTTTCTTTCTGATCAATTGAAATTCGATCTCTTGGTGGTTCGTAGCAAATCCACACGATCAGGTATACCCACCTAAACAACACTTACAACCACAACCCAAACCATTTATACCCAAACAGCAATACCAATAAACACACCACCAACCACCACCTGGATACGAACCACACACACAACCACCCTAACAAACACCTGAAGTAATTGACATCTTGCAGCAGATACTAAAGGGCCAGACAGTCACTGCTTCCGAATTAACAAAGAAATTTGCTGAGGTACACACTAAGATAGATGCTTCACATAATGACCTCAACTGCAAGTTTTGAGACTCTTAATGCCCGTCTCAAGTATGTGGAGAATCAGCAAGGATCCTCATCCACTGTAAAACAAACCGGACAACTACCTGGAAAAGCTGTTCAAAACCCTAAGGAGTATCACGCCAACGCCATTAACACTCCGTAGTGGCCGTGAATTGCTAATACGTGCTGAAAAGACAGACAACACTGAGGACAGTGTCCTTCAGGAAGGGGGGATGATTTGGTCGAAGAACAGATGATGTGTCTGCATTTTACCACATTTTAGGGCTATTATTTAGCATGTTTTTCATTCATACTTGCATTATTATCATTGTTTTAGGCTCTTTTAGGCATAATTTGCATACTTAGTGTTGGGTATTGCATACATTGCATAAAATGTATTTTTTGGCACTTTTTGGAGCTTATCATGGAGTATTTCGGATTACAAGAAGACCAATGAGGAATCGTCTGGCCTAAATTGAAGTTCAGGATGTGATCTTGTAGATTTGGCACACGAGTCTGACACTCAAGCATGACCCTCGACCATCACTTGGTCGAGTGGATTTTCGGACCAGAATGTTGACTTTTGATGGAGTTGACTTCTTGGGCTTCTTTGCAAAAATGCCCATCAATACCAACTTGTGCAAGCCGAACAACTATTTTAGGCCTTTTTCCATTTTCTTTTCTTTATGAATTTTCCTTTTCTCTTTTCAAGGAATTTTCCACTTCTTTTTCCAGGGTTTTCCTTTTCTCTTTAAGACTTAAGATCTTTTGTTGATCTATAAATTGTACTATAATTTCCACTTTTAATATATCATCTTTTCTAGCAAATTTTGACTTCTCTCTTAAAGAAATTTACGATTTTGATCTTTAAGTTTATGCAATTAAATTTTGATTCTAAGTCTATGCTTTACTTCATGAATTCTAAGTAAGTTAGTCTAGGGTTCTTGAGGAAAGGGTGAGATTAGGAGAAAATTTAGGGATTTCCAGATTTGTTTATGTTTGATTAAGGTCTTAGATCTCTTTAATTTAAGTGTTCTTAATGCTTGTTTCTTTCTGATCAATTGAAATTCGATCTCTTGGTGGTTCGTAGCAAATCCACACGATCAGGTATACCCACCTAAACAACACTTACAACCACAACCCAAACCATTTATACCCAAACAGCAATACCAATAAACACACCACCAACCACCACCTGGATACGAACCACACCACACAACCACCCTAACAAACACCTGAAGTAATTGACATCTTGCAGCAGATACTAAAGGGCCAGACAGTCACTGCTTCCGAATTAACAAAGAAATTTGCTGAGGTACACACTAAGATAGATGCTTCACATAATGACCTCAACTGCAAGTTTGAGACTCTTAATGCCCGTCTCAAGTATGTGGAGAATCAGCAAGGATCCTCATCCACTGTAAAACAAACCGGACAACTACCTGGAAAAGCTGTTCAAAACCCTAAGGAGTATCACGCCAACGCCATTACACTCCGTAGTGGCCGTGAATTGCTAATACGTGCTGAAAAGACAGACAACACTGAGGACAGTGTCCTTCAGGAAGGGGGGATGATTTGGTCGAAGAACAGATGATGTGTCTGCATTTTACCACATTTTAGGGCTATTATTTAGCATGTTTTTCATTCATACTTGCATTATTATCATTGTTTTAGGCTCTTTTAGGCATAATTTGCATACTTAGTGTTGGGTATTGCATACATTGCATAAATGTATTTTTTGGCACTTTTTGGAGCTTATCATGGAGTATTTCGGATTACAAGAAGACCAATGAGGAATCGTCTGGCCTAAAATTTGAAGTTCAGGATGTGATCTTGTAGATTTGGCACACGAGTCTGACACTCAAGCATGACCCTCGACCATCCACTGGTCGAGTGGATTTTCGGACCAGAATGTTGACTTTTTGATGGAGTTGACTTCTTGGGCTTCTTTGCAAAAATGCCCATCAATACCAACTTGTGCAAGCCGAACAACTATTTTAGGCCTTTTTCCATTTTCTTTTCTTTATGAATTTTCCTTTTCTCTTTTCAAGGAATTTTCCACTTCTTTTTCCAGGGTTTTCCTTTTCTCTTTAAGACTTAAGATCTTTTGTTGATCTATAAATTGTACTATAATTTCCACTTTTAATATATCATCTTTTCTAGCAAATTTTGACTTCTCTCTTAAAGAAATTTACGATTTTGATCTTTAAGTTTATGCAATTAAATTTTGATTCTAAGTCTATGCTTTACTTCATGAATTCTAAGTAAGTTAGTCTAGGGTTCTTGAGGAAAGGGTGAGATTAGGAGAAAATTTAGGGATTTCCAGATTTGTTTATGTTTGATTAAGGTCTTAGATCTCTTTAATTTAAGTGTTCTTAATGCTTGTTTCTTTCTGATCAATTGAAATTCGATCTCTTGGTGGTTCGTAGCAAATCCACACGATCAGGTATACCCACCTAAACAACACTTACAACCACAACCCAAACCATTTATACCCAAACAGCAATACCAATAAACACACCACCAACCACCACCTGGATACGAACCACACACACAACCACCCTAACAAACACCTGAAGTAATGGACATCTTGCAGCAGATACTAAAGGGCCAGACAGTCACTGCTTCCGAATTAACAAAGAAATTTGCTGAGGTACACACTAAGATAGATGCTTCACATAATGACCTCAACTGCAAGTTTGAGACTCTTAATGCCCGTCTCAAGTATGTGGAGAATCAGCAAGGATCCTCATACACTGTAAAACAAACCGGACAACTACCTGGAAAAGCTGTTCAAACCCTAAGGAGTATCACGCCAACGCCATTACACTCCGTAGTGGCCGTGAATTGCTAATACGTGCTGAAAAGACAGACAACACTGAGGACAGTGTCCCTTCAGGAAGGGGGGATGATTTGGTCGAAGAACAGATGATGTGTCTGCATTTTACCACATTTTAGCGGCTATTATTTAGCATGTTTTTCATTCATACTTGCATTATTATCATTTTTTTAGGCTCTTTTAGGCATAATTTGCATATACTTAGTGTTGGGTATTGCATACATTGCATAAAATGTATTTTTTGGCACTTTTTGGAGCTTATCATGGAGTATTTCGATTACAAGAAGACCAATGAGGAATCGTCTGGCCTAAAGTTGAAGTTCAGGATGTGATCTTGTAGATTTGGCACACGAGTCTGACACTCAAGCATGACCCTCGACCATCACTTGGTCGAGTGGATTTTCGGACCAGAATGTTGACTTTTGATGGAGTTGACTTCTTGGGCTTCTTTGCAAAAATGCCCATCAATACCAACTTGTGCAAGCCGAACAACTATTTTAGGCCTTTTTCCATTTTCTTTTCTTTATGAATTTTCCTTTTCTCTTTTCAAGGAATTTTCCATTTCTTTTTCCAGGGTTTTCCTTTTCTCTTTAAGATTTAAGATCTTTTGTTGATCTATAAATTGTACTATAATTTCCACTTTTAATATATCATCTTTTCTAGCAAATTTTGACTTCTCTCTTAAAGAAATTTACGATTTTGATCTTTAAGTTTATGCAATTAAATTTGATTCTAAGTCTATGCTTTACTTCATGAATTCTAAGTAAGTTAGTCTAGGGTTCTTGAGGAAAGGGTGAGATTAGGAGAAAATTTAGGGATTTCCAGATTTGTTTATGTTTGATTAAGGTCTTAGATCTCTTTAATTTAAGTGTTCTTAATGCTTGTTTCTTTCTGATCAATTGAAATTCGATCTCTTGGTGGTTCGTAGCAAATCCACACGATCAGGTATACCCACCTAAACAACACTTACAACCACAACCCAAACCATTTATACCCAAACAGCAATACCAATAAACACACCACCAACCACCACCTGGATACGAACCACACACACAACCACCCTAACAAACACCTGAAGTAATGGACATCTTGCAGCAGATACTAAAGGGCCCAGACAGTCACTGCTTCCGAATTAACAAAGAAATTTGCTGAGGTACACACTAAGATAGATGCTTCACATAATGACCTCAACTGCAAGTTTGAGACTCTTAATGCCCGTCTCAAGTATGTGGAGAATCAGCAAGGATCCTCATCCACTGTAAAACAAACCGGACAACTACCTGGAAAAGCTGTTCAAAACCCTAAGGAGTATCACGCCAACGCCATTACACTCCGTAGTGGCCGTGAATTGCTAATATGTGCTGAAAAGACAGACAACACTGAGGACAGTGTCCTTCAGGAAGGGGGGACGATTTGGTCGAAGAACAGATGATGTGTCTGCATTTTACCACATTTTAGGGCTATTATTTAGCATGTTTTTCATTCATACTTGCATTATTATCATTGTTTTAGGCTCTTTTAGGCATAATTTGCATACTTAGTGTTGGGTATTGCATACATTGCATAAAATGTATTTTTTGGCACTTTTTGGAGGCTTATCATGGAGTATTTCGGATTACAAGAAGACCAAATGAGGTCTCTCTCTTTTCC
>JAKUCM010010198.1:0-2500 GCA_023374145.1 Lepidium sativum
GAGAAAAAGAGAGAGACTTCTATTTGTCTAGATGTGATCCAAGCGGGTTCAAGTGTTTGAAGAGCATATCTGCCAAAACAAATACGATTCCCACGAGAAGATATTCCTTTTAGTCTTCCTCGATGTTGTTTACGAAATCTGGTTCTTTTTGGGTTATAGTTGATGGGTTTTTTCTAAATTAGAAATTCCATCTCTACTACAGAACTGAACGTGAGAGTTTCTTCTCATCCAGCTCCTCGCGAATAAAAGCTTGTATTAAGATATAGATGTAGTTAATGAGTAATTCTATTAATCATGGTATTTTTTGAAATTTCATCCGATTTCTTCTAAATTTGTGTATGTCTTTTTCTAAATGTAATCCAAGATGAATTCTATTTATTTAAAAATAACGTAATATCATCACATCATCTCGAATGTCGTTTTTGTTATAGTTAGAATATTCTAACAAATCCTTATTTTCTTTTATCTTTTTAATTTTTTTTTTTGTATTTTATTACTTTTATTTTATTTGAAAAAAAAAAATTTTTTCGCCGGCGAATATTAACTCTTTCAATATCTATTTAAGTTTGATGTTTATCCCACGAGGTCTCAGAATAAAAATCAGAATAGATAATAAAGTTTCTGGTTTATTCCGCCATCCTGTCCAATGAATTACTAAGATTTGTTTTTGAGTAGAATCCTCTATATTCATGGGTTCCGTCGTTCCCATCGCTTCTTGATTAATCATTAGGCCCGAATTCTACAATGGAGCTCTTATATGAAATTTTGAATTTCATTTTTTAATTTGTTTTTGAGTCAATTTTCTCAGTTTTTATTGGCTCAAGGCTCTTAATTTTTTGTTTTTCGAACAGATTTATCTAATTATTATGAATGAATCTGTATTGATGCTTTATTACATTGCTTTTCTTACAGTGACCTCATAGACTTTCCAAATTGGAATCATATATCATTAATATTCAATTTTTCTCTCTTTCTTTCATCCTTCCATTTATCCGCATACTTTTCGATTACCTTTCATAACTTATAATCATATTTTTTTATTCTTTTTTTTTTGTAAAAAAATTTCAGTTGCTACAATGATATGATGCGTCTATCATATCTTGACTGATTTTTTTGGATCCAGATAATGCGAAGCAATGAGTTGCTTAGGTTATTTAGTAATGCTATAGTTATTAGTTGCTCTTATAGGTAAGTTCTTTTTTATTTTTTTTGTTTATCTTAATCTAATCGAATCCTAAACCAACGAGTCACACACTAAGCATAGCAATTATATCAAAGGAGTTTTGATGGAAATTTTTATTCAACCTTATAGAATTGCTGAGTTTATTCTTAAACATAAAAAAGAAGACTGTAATTTTTTTTATTACTGTTTTATTACTGTATCGTGTTATACTACATAGTTGTAGTTTTTTATGGTTGGATAAAATGTAAAGACAAATAAAGTTTTTTTATTCTTCGTCTACGAATATCCAAATTTTTATTCCTAAGACCCCATAAATAGTTCGAACTGTATAGGAACAATAATCAATTTTAGCTTCAATTGTTTGTAAAGGAACTCTGCCTTCTCTGATCCATTCAACACGTGCAATTTCTTTTCCGTCAATACGTCCTGCAATTTGTACTTGAATTCCTTTTGTATTCGCCTGTTCAGTTAATTCAATAGCTTTTTTCATTGCTTTTCGAAAAGAAACGCGATTTTTTAATTGTCCAGCTATAAATTCTGCAAGAATATTAGGATCCCCATATGGATTGGAAATTCTGGTAATAGCAATGTTGAGTTTTCTATTGACACAATTAAGTTCTTTTTGAACATTCATCTGTAATTCTTCGACTCTTCGAGGTTTATCTTCAATTAATAATTTAGGAAATCCCATATAGATTATGATCTGGATGAGATCGATTCTTTTTTGAATTTCGATACGTGCAATTCCCTCCATACCAGAGGATATTCTTATATTTTTTTGGACATACTTTTTAATACAGTCTCGTATTTTTTTATCTTCTTCTAAACCTTCAGAATACTTTTTTGGTTGTGCAAACCAAAGAGAATGATGACTTTGGGTTGTACCAAGTCTGAAACCAAGTGGATTTATTTTTTGTCCCATAGGCCTCCACTACTATATGTATCATAACATGTTAGATTTCTGTTTTCATTGCTGCATCCAGGTTTTTTTAAATACCTTAAATATTCTTCATATTGTTGATAAAAGGATATATCTTCCACTACGATAGTTATATGACAAGTGGATCTTTTTATTGGGAAACTCCGTCCTCGGGCACGAGGTTTTAATTTTTTAACAGTATTTCCTTGGTTCACCTCAGCTTTACTAATGACTAAATTGGTTTCTTTGAAACCTTTATTGTGACTAGCATTTGCTGCTGCAGAATAAACCAATTTAAAAATGGGATAACATCCTCGATAAGGCATAAGTTCTAATATCATAAGTGCTTCTTCGTAGGAACGTCCACGGATTTGATCAAATTACTCTCCGTGCTTTGT
>JAKUCM010010198.1:10000-12500 GCA_023374145.1 Lepidium sativum
CCCCTCTAGGAGTATTTTAGTGATAGGTTCTATAGGAACCGGACGATCCTATTTGGTCAAATACCTAGCGACAAACTCCTATGTTCCTTTCATTACAGTATTTCTGAACAAGTTCCTGGATAACAAGCCGAAAGGTTTTTTTATTGATGATATCGATATTGATGATAGTGACGATATTGATGCTAGTAACGATATTGATCGTGAACTTGATACGGAGCTGGAGCTTCTAACTATGATGAATGCGCTAACTATGGATATGATGTCGGAAATAGACCGATTTTATATCACCCTTCAATTCGAATTAGCAAAAGCAATGTCTCCTTGCATAATATGGATTCCAAACATTCATGATCTTGATGTGAATGAGTCGAATTACTTAGCCCTCGGTCTATTGGTGAACTCTCTCTCCAGGGATTGTGAAAGATGTTCCACTAGAAATATTCTTGTTATTGCTTCGACTCATATTCCCCAAAAAGTGGATCCCGCTCTAATAGCCCCGAATAAATTAAATACATGCATTAAAATAAGAAGGCTTCTTATTCCACAACAACGAAAGCACTTTTTCACTCTTTCCTATACTAGGGGATTTCACTTGGAAAAGAAAATGTTCCATACTAATGGATTCGAGTCCATAAGCATGGGTTCCAGTGCACGAGATCTTGTAGCACTTACCAATGAGGCCCTATCAATTAGTATTACACAGAAGAAATCAATTATAGACACTAATACAATTAGATCTGCTCTTCATAGACAAACTTGGGATTTGCGATCCCAGGTAAGATCGGTTCAGGATCATGGGATCCTTTTCTATCAGATAGGAAGGGCTGTTGCACAAAATGTACTTATAAGTAATTGCCCCATAGATCCTATATCTATCTATATGAAGAAGAAATCATGTAACGAAGGGGATTCTTATTTGTACAAATGGTACTTCGAGCTTGGAACGAGCATGAAGAAATTCACGATACTTCTTTATCTTTTGAGTTGTTCTGCCGGATCGGTCGCTCAAGACCTTTGGTCTCTACCCGGACCCGATGAAAAAAATAGGATCACTTCTTATGGATTCATTGAGAATGATTCGGATCTAGTTCATGGCCTATTAGAAGTGCAAGGCGCTTTGGTGGGATCCTCACGGACAGGAAAAGATTGCAGTCAGTTTGATAATGATCGAGTGACATTGCTTTTTCGCTCCGAACCAAGGGATCCCTTATATATGATGCAAGATGGATCTTGTTCTATCGTTGATCAGAGATTTTAAAAAAAAAAAAAAAAAAAAAAAAAAAAAAAAAAAAAAAAAAAAGGAGTCCTCGACCCGCAACAGATAGAGGAGGATTTATTCAATCACATAGTTTGGGCTCCTAGAATATGGCGCCCTCGGGGCTTTCTATTTGATTGTATCGAAAGGCCTAATGAATTGGGATTTCCCTATTTGGCCGGGTCATTTCGGGGCAAGCGGATCATTTATGATGAAAAGTATGAGCTTCAAGAGAATGATTCGGAGTTCTTGCAGAGCGGAACCATGCAGTACCAGAGACGAGATAGGTCTTCCAAAGAACAAGGCTTTTTTAGAATAAGCCAATTCATTTGGGACCCCGCAGATCCACTCTTTTTCCTATTCAAAGATCAGCCCTTTGTCTCTGTGTTTTCACATCGAGAATTCTTTGCAGATGAAGAGATGTCAAAGGGGCTTCTTACTTCCCAAACAGATCCTCCTACATCTATATATAAACGCTGGTTTATCAAGAATACGCAAGAAAAGCACTTCGAATTGTTGATTCAGCGCCAGAGATGGCTTAGAACCAATAGTTCATTATCTAATGGATTTTTCCGTTCTAATACTCGATCCGAGAGTTATCAGTATTTATCAAATCTGTTCCTATCTAACGGAACGCTATTGGATCGAATGACAAAGACATTGTTGAAAAAAAGATGGCTTTTCCCGGATGAAATGAAAATAGGATTCATGTAATGTAACAGGAGAAAGGTTTCCCATTACTTAGCCGGAAAGATATGTGGCCATGAAATAGGGGTTAAGTGGAACGGAATTGACTGGGTGGTAGAGTTGTAGAAACACCTGTTTCTTCCACTTAGCTCCATGGAACAATATGCTACTACTGAAACATGGAAGAATTGAAATCTTAGATCAAAACACTATGTATGGATGGTATGAACTGCCTAAACAAGAATTCTTGAACAGCGAACAACCAGAGCTATTACTCACTACATCAAAAAAATTTCCATTAATGAAAGATGGAAATCCATTGGAAAATCAAAAATACGCATGTCGGATGAAATTATTGTTGCTATCTGTTCCAATAACGAATCAACTGAATAACTAAATAAAATAGATAGACCTTTCTCTTCGTCTCAGGTCGATAGATCTTCTCAATTGGAAGATCCCCTATATGGATAAGACACATTCCAGTTGACCGAGCCTAATTCTAATTGTTTTGTTCCGAAGTAAAGATATCCACGGAGTGGTTCGCCCTATTCAGATATT
>JAKUCM010010199.1:0-11447 GCA_023374145.1 Lepidium sativum
ATCTCAATCCTTATTTTCGAATCTCAATATTTTCTGATATGAAAATATTCACAAAAGATGTGTTAATATAATAAAAACAAAGTTTATATTACAACACAAACTATTTTACAAACAAAAACAACATTATGAAACCATAATTAGTTGTGCATCATGTCATACTTTCTTCTTTAGGAAGATTTTAATATTTTTAGCTTTCGCTGAAATCTATAGAATCAGCAACAAAATCAGCTACATCGAGATATGTATCATTATTATATACCATCAAGAGACGACTCGACATCACAGTCAAAAGAAGGTCAAAATTCATTATTAAAAGAATGTCCAACATTGCCACAAAGGAAGTTGGTTTCGTTTTGTTTTTCTTTTTTCTTTTGTGACTCTTGCTATAGATCAGCAAAATTCTTTGGCGTACGGCAGGTATGCAACCAATGCCCTTTCATGCCGCACTTATAGCAACTTTCCTCATGTTGCATTTATCCAACTTCTTTTCCTTTCGGTATTTTATTATTCCTTTCATTGTTGAAATCATTAGGACGAAATTTTCTTCTTTGTCTGCGTCCATATCCTCCTCGTCCACGACCAAGGTAATTACCTCGACTGCGTCCACGTCCA
Organism: Lepidium sativum; assembly: GCA_023374145.1. Classification (NCBI taxonomy): domain Eukaryota; kingdom Viridiplantae; phylum Streptophyta; class Magnoliopsida; order Brassicales; family Brassicaceae; genus Lepidium; species Lepidium sativum. The sequence continues at coordinate 613 of JAKUCM010010199.1, forward strand.
TAATTATTGTAATTTGATGATGTAACATTCGCTTCTGGGGGATTGATGGTTTAGCATTACAAGTTCATTATTTTCTTTTGCTACAAGAAGAACTTGCATTAATTCTGAATCTTTCTTGTATCCATTAGCCCGGTAATGTTGTTGTAGGACTACATTTCCAAGATGAAATGTTTGAAGAGTTTTCTCAATCATATCATAATCACTTATTCTCTCTCCACATAACATTATCCTGTAAGTGATTCCGAACAGAGCGGAATTATATTCACTTACAATTTTGTAATTCTGAAACCGGAGATTCAACCACTCATGTTTAGCTTTTGGCAAGATCACATATTTCTGATGATCAAACCTATTTTTGAATGATTGCCAAAGATCTGCAAGATCTTCTTTTGTTATATATTCATCTCTTAAACCTTTGTGGATATGGTGGACCAAAAATATCATATTATTAGCTTTTTGCTCTTGTGAAGTCGTGAGAGAGAGATTGATGGTATCAAGGAGTTTTCTTCCTCCAAGGCGCATTTTTTTTGCAACTGCCCATATCATATAATTATTTCCCGATATATCAAAGATAGTGATCTCGAGTTTAGCTAAATTTAACATAATTACTCCATAATAAGAATATTATTTTAATTTTTAATTTTTACCATCTAATTTACAATAATTTATATCATTTAAAATAATTTATACGATTTATAAATTATAAGATATATAAATTATATATGGTTTATATAAATTATTATAAATTATATAATTTATATTGTAATATGTATATAATTTATATAATTTATAAGATTAATAAACGTTTTTACAACGTTTTTAAGAAATTAATTTTTTCCAAAGTGTTTTATACATCATATAAATCATATAAAATATTATAATATATTATAAATCATATAAATCATATCAACCATATAAACACTATTGCAATATGATATAATATTATAAATCATATAAATCTTATAATTATATAAATATTAAAAATGATATAAATTATTCATGTGTTGCACAAAACGTCGTAAAATCGTTGGGAACTAAAAACGTCGTAAAGACGTTGTTAGTTGCCAACTTCTTTACGACGTTTGCTTATAAAACGTTGTAAAGACGTTGGCAACTAACAACGTCTTTACGACGTTTTTAGTTCCCAACGATTTTACGACGTTTTCATGAAATTACTTTTTTCCTAAGTGTTTTTCCCTAAGTGTTTTGCGGAATGTTAGATTGATTTATAAAATTTAGTTGATAAAATTTTGATTGATTTGTAAAACTTAGTTTGATTAAACTTTGATTGATTTATGAATTTACTAAATTCAAATGATTTATAAAAGATTGACATAACGTAAATTACATTAAAATCCTGCAACGGTACATTGTTCTTACATTATAAACCGTAGTATCAATCAGATTCTTCACCGTTACTACAATTTCCACTACTTGGATTATCACTTTCTGCAAACTCGTCACGCTCCTCATCGTCAACATCTTCTTCAGGGAGATCCTCGTAGAGACCTTTTAACATCAAAATTTTTAATTTAACTACACCTTTACAACTCCAAATTTAAATTTTATTTAAACATTTTACGTAAGAAAAACGTGTTTACCTACTTTGAAATTCGATGTTAATTCGATGTAAATTATAGAGGTCGTAAAAGAGTTGCAACTTAGGGACTAATTAACAACGAATTGTTTTAGCAATGGGAAAGCGTTGTTAAGGAGTCGTAAAATACCGACTTGTTTACAACGAAAATTTTCGTTGTCTTTTTACAACTCCTTTACGACGAAATCTCAAAACGTCGTAAGGGAGTTGCAAATACCTCCCAATTTTACGACGTCCCAAAAACGTTGTAAAAATTGGTCCTTAAACTAATGTTCTCTTGTAGTGATTCGACATAACATTATTAAAACATAGTACAAAAGAATATATTATCTAAACACAAAAAATAAAATAAACAGGTGATTACAAGGATATATGAAATACCAATAAGAAGACCAACATTCACCCGTAATTCTTCGGGAGTGTGTTTAAGAATAAAAAGCCAGTAAATTGTATAAATAAATGTAACCAATTAAAAAACTAAAATCCAAATAAACATTTTTTGTGATGGGGAAGAAATTTATTTGAGTGAAGATATGAGAGAAAAAATGAGTGTATTTATAGATGAAAAAATTATATGTAACCGTTGGAAATAGTGTTTAGAGCCGTTGGAAATATATATGTATTATTATTATTATTTTTCTTTCATAACCGGTAGAAAAGATAACCAAAATAAATTTCACAAAATAAATATTAACTAATAATAACATGATTATGAGGAGAAAAAATTGAATTATAAAAGAGATATTCAGATATTAATTGTGATGCATTAAAATAATGATATTTTTTATTTTTGTCTTTTTTACAATTTATTTATCTTATTTATTCTTTTAGAATATATTTATATATCTATTTTATTTTACCGTTCTTTATAAATATTTTTGTAAATATCTTCAAGACATTTTTAATTTTTCAGTTTTTCTGGAAAGTTTTGTAAATGTCTTCTGAAAATTTAAATGTATTGATCTAAGGAGGCTTACCCTACCATATGATCATGAATGTGAATGCAAAACTACCAATCGATTTGGGGAAGGCAGCGCCTATTTTCTCTAAATTCGTATTTAAGTATGGAGACCAACTCTCACTCATGCGGTATTTCGGCCATTATTATCGTTTATAATATAAATGAAAATATATAATATTTGGGGATCAAATCACCTATTACAAAAAAAAATTATAAAAATGAAGTTAACAAAAGTTAAATTTTATAAATAACTATGTATATATATAATGTGTGTAGGAAAAAAAAGAGAACACCATGTGGGAGAGAGGAGATAACAATTCCCTTTGCCGTATATTGTAGTCTGTTATCTTCTTTTACACAATAAGATGAATACATATATAGTAATAGTAAGATGGTGAGTACATAAGATATCTAGTAATTATTATAACTACAACATAGATAACTATTACTTTATTACTTATGTATTTATAACAGATTTAAGATTTACTGTTAGGGGTTTGTGCGGGTTTGGGTTACAAATACAATGCAAAAATCACTTGTGCCGTATTTCCTTCGATTTTTGAATCATGTTGTCTTACGTCATATTGTTAGGAATTTGAAAAGTGGGACTTATGGATTGGATATTATCTAAAACCAAATGTTTGAAAGAACAAATGTAACTTATCCAATTTATAACGAGCTAAGACATTGAAGTGGCATTGCAATCGCTTAATTTGTCACTAAAATCCAGAAATAGCTAAAAATAAATTAACAAAATTCAAATTAAGTCTACAAATTGCTATTTTCTTGCTGTTTTTTTGCAACATTTACTTCTTCTTCTTTCTTTTTGGTAGAGAATTCAGAAATTACAGAATTTCAATTTGATTCAAACCCCTTTTCTTCCTCTTCTTTCTTCTTCCTTATTCATCAGAACTATTACACTTTTACATTTTCTCATCTCCAAATCAGTTTTTTATACGAAGAAGGAAAGAGACAAGAGCATCAATCAACATTTCTATTATTGGGGTTTCAATTTGCATTTGATCTTCTCTGTTCTTTTTTCTTTCTTTTTCTCCCATTTAAAGATTCTGCATCTTTTGGGAGGGGAAATCGTCTTCTACATAATTTTGATCTCAAAACTTCATCTCCAACAAACAACCAAAAACAGAGGTGTTAAAAATGCGGAGGAGAAATCTCCGAGGAACAATGTAAAGTTTATGTGCAGTTTTGGCGGCAAAATCCTCCCTAGACCTTCCGATGGCATTCTCAAATACGTCGGCGGTGAGACTCGCGTCGTCGCCGTCTCTCCAGATATCTCCTTCTCCGGTAAACTAATTTAACCAACTCTTCCTCTCTCTATCAATCAAATCTGTAATTTAATTCAAAAATGAAACCGGTTTTGGTTCAATTTGATAAATTCGGTTTAGGTTCGGTATGTAAATTTTCCCAATTTTGGTTACCATGTAAAGAGTTTTGTGTTTCTAATGGCAGAGCTTATGAAGAAACTTACGACGATCACAGAGAACAATGAAATCATACTCAAATACCAAATCATTCCAGACGAACTTGATGTATTAGTATCCATAAGATCTGATGAAGATCTTGAGTTCATGATGGAGGAATATAATCGTTACGATAACCCCAAACTCAGAACCTTCTTGTTTCCTTCAACTCCACTGGTTATCGGCAATCAGTTAAGCTTATTCGAGCCACAAACCATTGAGCAACGTTACATAGAAGCCATCAATGGTATTATTCGTACACCAAGGAGTACTTCTGTTATTCATACTCCCGTTAAGACACGACCTTCATTTACCGTCTCTGCTTGTTCTTCTCCTAGATCAGAATCATCACCAGATGGATACAGTCACGAGCCTGAGATGTTTTTACTACAGAACAATAGCAGCTATTTGAGTCGGCTTTACCCAGTGCCTAGAGTGCAGAGCAGTCCCAACATCTCACACCAGTATCACAACCCGCATAACCACAATGAATATTTGCAGCCACCTAACTACTTAGCCTATATGCCGCAACCCCCACCACCAACAGACTTCCCTAGAGGCACTGGTTGGGACAACTCAGGTGTCGCTAGTAGCTCATACGGGTGCAGTGAGGACCGTAGGTATTGGGGTAGAGCAAGTAGCGTACCTCAAAGTCCTAGGAAACACGGACTCGTGTTGTGATATGTAATATGTTGCATAACCATCTGTGTGTTTGGTTTTGTGTTTGTTGTACAGTTTAGCTCTGTAGGTATCGCACCTGCGCCTGCATGAGCTGCTGTAGGAGACAGTTTACTACTCCGTGGAAGGCCACAAGAGGCTTGCTTTACTGTACATGTTTTGTAATAACAATGCTTGTAAGGACAGTTTATGCCCCAGAACAATGCTTCATTATGTGTTTAAAAGACAAAATTTGAATCTTACCATTCATTGCTACCCACAAATTAAATTATCCTCCCTACAAAATCATGGACAAACCTCCAGGGATAAATACTCGTATGAATCCTACTATTTGCTGTCTGTGAAGTCAGCATCGATCACATCAGCATCCTTGTCTCCACCTTTGGCTGATGATGAGTCAGTCGCTGAGGATGCTTCACCTCCTTCAGGAGCACCAGCACCACCTGACTGGGGTTGGTTGTACAGAGACTGACCGATCTGCATCACTTCTTGGTTAAGAGCTGCCATTGCATCTTTGATTTCTTGGGTTGATCCACTTCCTATCTTCTCCTTCAGCTCTTGGAGCTTTGCTTCGACCTTTTCTTTCACGGGACCTGGAACTTTTTCTCCTAGTTCTTTAAGTTGCTTCTCTGTCTGGTACACGATGGAATCAGCCTGGTTCTTGGTGTCGATCGCATCTCTCTTTTCTTTGTCTTCCTCTGCGAACCTCTCTGCTTCCTGGACCATTGTGTCTACCTGCAACAACCCAGAACCAATATTTCATTAAATATGCATAAGATAAACAATACCACTTCGAGAAAAGTGAAGTAATTAACACACCTCATCCTTTGGCAAGGTACTAGCACCAGTAATGGTGATATCCTGCTTCTTTCCTGTGCCTTTGTCAGCAGCACTGACAGACAGAATTCCATTGGCATCAATGTCAAATTTGACCTCGATTTGTGGGACTCCACGTGGTGCAGGCGGAATACCATCAAGACGGAAGCTGCCAATAGACTTGTTATCTCTTACAAACTCTCGTTCCCCCTGTAACACATTAATCTCGACACTTGTCTGTCCATCCGCAGCAGTTGAGAAAACTTCTGATTTAGAAGTTGGAAGGGTCGTGTTTCGTGGAATGATCTTGGTCATGACACCACCAAGGGTTTCCAAACCAAGGGATAGTGGCGTCACATCCAGAAGAACAATGTCACTTACATCTCCAGATAGCACACCAGCCTGGAATCAGAGGTCAAATAGCATTTTAGTGATGCAGCTCATCACGGTACAATGTAAAATTTTCCAGGATTGACCAAGAGTAGAGGTCAACAAGAACAGACCTGAACTGCAGCACCTAAAGCTACAACTTCATCAGGATTAACTGTGACATTTGGTTCTTTCCCTGTTAGCTTCCTTACGAGTTCTTGAACAGCTGGAATACGTGTGGATCCACCAACAAGGATCACCTCATCAATATCTTTGAAGCTGAGTTTTGCATCCCTCAGGGAATTCTCCACCGGTGTCCTGACCCTACAAATTTAAATACAGAGAATAAAAACTTAAGCTTTCATGGTGAATCATATAACAATCTTGTTTTACATGGCATAATTATGACCCTAGACATATAAAACCATAGCTGAAATCACCTGTCGAGTAAGTCAGAGCACAATTCTTCAAACTTGGCTCGGGTGAGAGTGGTTTCAATGTGCTTAGGACCATCAGCAGTAGCAGTGATAAAAGGCAAACTGACCAGAGAATCAAAACTAATTAATATTCCATATACCAATGAGCACTGAGTAATTAGATTTGAGAGAGAAAATTAAACCTCATGTTTGTCTGAGACAGTGAGGATAGCTCAATTTTAGCTTTTTCAGCAGCCTCAGTTAACCTCTGAAGCGCTTGCTTGTCTTTGAGAAGATCGATACCTTCATCTTTCTTGAAAGTTGAAGCAAGCCAATCAACAACTCTCTGCGTTGCAAAAGTCGTATCTACCAAGTAAGTGAACAAATACCAGTCTGGTTTCTGCCTTTAGAATTAAGACAAGTCTGTTTTTACACACCTTGTCAAAGTCATCACCTCCCAGATGCGTATCACCAGAAGTAGAAAGCACTTCAAAAACACCATCACCAACCTCAAGAACTACGTTCCAAGACACAAAAACCGAGACAGTTAGAATGGTCCAAAGCTACTCATACTTCAATTTTGAAAGTCCCAAGTAGAAGTTTAGTAAAAGTACCTGAGACATCAAAGGTACCACCACCAAGATCAAAAACAAGAATAGTTTCGTTGCTTTTTCTTTCAAACCCATATGCCAAGGAGGCAGCAGTAGGCTCATTGATAATACGTAGAACTTCCAATCCAGCAATACGACCAGCATCTTTTGTAGCTGTCCTTTGTGAATCATTGAAGTAAGCAGGCACAGTGATGACTGCTTTGGTTACTTTATCATTCAAAAATCTCGAAGCATCATCCACAAGCTTCCTCAAAACCTAAAATATACAATACTCAGTAAGGTCCTATTACACAGATTAAGCAAGATATGAAAAAATTCATTCATTTAGTACCTGAGCTGAAATCTCCTCAGCAGCAAATTGTTTACCAATAGCAGGACACTCAAGCTTAACATTGCCATTCTCATCTTTAACAACTCTATAAGAAACTTGCTTAGATTCATCAGCAACTTCATTCATCCTCCTACCGATAAACCTCTTCACAGAGAAGAAAGTATTCTCCGGATTAACCACAGCTTGACGCTTCGCAATTTGACCAACAAGTCGATCACTGCTCTTAGTATAAGCCACAACGGAAGGTGTAGTCCTCTGACCTTCAGCATTCGTCACAATCGTTGGTTTACCTCCTTCCATGGCAGCCACAGCTGAGTTCGTCGTCCCTAAATCGATTCCAACGACTTTCTCGTTAACCACACGAACCGGACCTACTGTGTATCTAGAGGCGCCACTATTTCTACGTCCCATTCGAAGGAAAGCAGAGGTGGGAGTAGAGAAACGACCTATTCTACTGCCGAAGAAGACACTTCGTGGAGTTGAATTGGTTTTACCGTCGAGATTTATGTTGGTGGAAGAAGACGAAGGGAATCCAATTCCGCCGAGGATGTGAATTTGCGCGGCAGAGGAAGCCATTTTTGATGGCAAAGAGTGAAATGGAGAAAGAGAGATTGAAACCTAAGAGAGAAGCAGGAAATCGGTAGGTGGAGGAGAAAGCGAGAAGATAAGAAGAGAAGCGAGAAGAGAAGAACAACAATGTGGGAAACAACCTGAAGGTTCTTGAAGGTAGTTGGTGAATGGTCAAATATGTCTTTTCGATTTGTACTTTTTTTTAATTGATAAATATTTGGGCTTTACTAGACATTTCAGGCCATCGTAGAGCCCAACATTCTTCTATCATTTTGTGTCGGCCAAATTCTTGTTTTAAGATATTGCAACAACAACAACAAATTTATAATTAGGTAAACTATATATAATTCTTGTTTTGTATCTTTGTAATGGTAAAAACTCAAAAAATACAAAAATTTTAATTTTCCTAAATAAATCTTTTATGTTGCCTGAAAAACTTGTATTGTCTAGTTATTTTAAAAGTTTTTGGTCGTTACAAACTGTTCTTTGAATCAGTGGTTAGTCACGGCAGCTATAAAATGATAAAAATTTAATTTTTTGTCATTATTAGTAGAGACCACAAACAAAGCAAGACCACAATGAAAAGCATATTCGGACCTGAAAATCAAAACTCTTGAGCATATAGAATTCAAATATTTGAGTGATCGCACAATCATTGAAACTAGAGATGTAATTTTTGGTAAAAAAATTCCGGCGTAACCCAAACCTAAAATAAATTCGTTTAGAAAAACATAAAAAAAAAAACAATAAAACTTAAATTCTTATTAATACTATCCAAAAAAACTCAGTAATATATGGATACCCACATATAAAAGAGAAAAAAATACAATAGTAGAGATAATTCAAAATAATAGAGAGTAAAAAAAGAAGAGAAAGTATAAAAAGAGGAGAGTGAGTAAAAAGATGAGAAATAATAAAAAAAGAGGAGAGAGAGTAAAAAGTGGTGAGAGAATAAAAAGGAGGAGATAAAGTAAAAAGAAGAGATAGAATAAAAAAGAGGAAAGAAAGTAAATAGAGGAAAGCGAGTAAAAAGTAAGAGAAAAAATAAAAAAGAATAGAAAGTAAAAATAGAAGAGAGAATAAAAATAGGAGAAAAGAATTAAAAGATGATATAGAATAAAAAAGAGCAGAAATAGTAAAAGAAATAAGGAGTTAAAAAGAGGAGAGATTAAAATGATGAGAGAGTAAAAAAGAAGATAATAAAAAAGATGAAAGAGAGTAAAAATAGGATAGAGAGTAAATAAATGAGAGAATAAAAAAAGAAGATAAAGAATAAAAAATAAGAAAAAAAAGTAAAAAGAGAATAAATAGTTAAAAGAGAAGAGAAAGAAAGTAAAAAAAAAAACTAAAAAGAGGAAAGAGAATAAAAACATGAGATAAACTAAAAAAGATGAGAGAGAGAGTAAAAAGAGGAGAGAAAATAAAAAAGAAGAGAGAATGTAAAAAGAGGAGAGAGAGTAATAAAAAGGAAAGTAAAAAAATACAAAAATGAGATAGAGTTAAAAAACGGAAAGAATAAAAAAGATGAGAGAAAGTAAAAAGAAAAAAAAAAAAAAAGTTAGAACGAGAAAGGAACATATAATCGAAAGCTATTTACCTATGGGTATACTCGAAAAAATCCTATATGTTATGGGTAATACTCAATTTAAACCCACTTATTTTTTTTAAAATTAAAATAAGACTTTGAACTTTGATTTTTTTCTGAGTTTTGGGATACCTAATAAATAAATAAAAACGAATTTGTAACATAGTAATTGAAACATTTGAGTGAGACTTGCACTATAAGACTCTCGCACATATTTTAGAGTTTTCTATTTTTTATTTATTTAAAATATAAAATAGAGTAGAAGTCTACTGAAATAAAAAAATTCATTTTTATTTTTAGAGAATAAAATAGAATGAATTATTGAAAATGATCTATCTTCCGATGGATATTGACCATATCATTTAGAGGAAAAGCAAATGCTTATACGAAGAAAAACACACACAAAAATATAAACCGACAAACACCAGAACAGAATCAAGTTCGTCTCATAACGCTATCTCAAGTGTTTTTCTTTTGGTCGAGTCTATCTCAAGTTACGTTGATATGTTTTGTTAACATTAGTTGATTTGAGTCTGTTGATATTTAACTAATTATATATATATAAAGAAAAATGATGCAATCGTGGAGTATAGGAGTTCATTGGTCCATATATGAAGCATGATGATGATGCAAGTAACGTGTCAGACATAGATTCACCGTTTTGTTACTTGTCTTCTTAAACAACACCAATTCCACACGGTTCATTTCTTTATTCTATTTAGGCACTGTGAGACGTGTGCCTTAATAATTACTCTCTTTCTTAGTTTTAGGTGTAATAACTGCTAATTAATAGTAATCTTTTTGCTAGTCAAAACTCAAAAGTCTGCAAATCCTAGCTTGAGTTGCAAATACAATTGAGTATTTTTATGCCAATTTGTTATAATAAATTCAAAAAAGTACAACCATTATGAATCTGAAATTAATCACAATTAAAATTGATTATATAATTAATACTACATATTCATATATGCGATGCAGAGATTTTATAATTTTTTTGGGTGTATATTATATTTTTGATAATATTTAAAATTTTGTTGATTACAAAATTTTAAATCGAGTTTTATATAATCTGATACTATAATATTTTGAACCGTTTGGTATATGAAAGAGTCATAGTGATTACTAACTTTTGAAACTCAATTTCATATAATAAGATTGGATTTGACATGTGCAAAAGTCTTAGTGATTACTAATTTATGACATCCAACTTTATATAATAGGATATGCACCGCATTAGTTTTTATGACTTTTTTTGATGTATTTTACTTTTTGATAATATTAAGAACTCGTTCTGATTACTAATTTTTGAAATCCAATTTTACATAGTATAATACTGCAAAATTTTGAACAATTAGATTTGACATGTGGAAGAATCTCGTTGATTACTAACTTTTGAAACTCAACATTATATAACAGGATA